>LOJH01014740.1:26410-36689 GCA_001685095.1 Ellobius talpinus
TAGGGTCCTCATTGCTGTCTAGGTTCTCTGGGATTGTGAATTGTAGGCTGGTTTGCTTTGCTTTATGTCTAAAAGTCACTGTCACTTATGAGTGAGTACATGTGGTATTTGTCTTCTGAATGAAAACATTCCCTCCTTGAAGGAAAAGTGAGACCCAAGATTCAGGAAGCTTATATAACTCAAGAAGCTCATGAACTTACAAGACTCACGAGGCCCATGTTTTGGTAAGTTACGTACAAAGTAAACAACTAGGGGTAGGTGAATTGGCAGAACTGTCTTCAAGCTATGCTGGGAGCTGCAGTAATGCACTTTTTGAGAGCTGTCACACACGCCAGGGCTTTCCAGCAGCAATGATGGAGCTGCCTCTGAGTTGACGATGCTCCTGTGTGCAAGCTCTCGCCCACACTCCTGTAAGTAATGTTAATACACTCACTGGTTCTTTAAACTAGACTTCAGTGGGGTTGCTCCTGTGATCCACTGTTGGTGCCCCATTGGAGTATATGGATGCTTGTACCCATCTTCTGGGAAGAAGCATGAAACATAGGAGAAATGCTCTTTATAGAAAGAAATCCAAGGTCTTGGAGATGGATGGTGAGTAAGAGCACTTGCTGTGTGGGTATTAGGGCTTGAGCGATTAAGTATAAAACTGGGCATGGCCATGCATGTCTGTAACTCCAGTGCTTTGTGACAGCAGAAGCAGAGGCATCACTAGAGCTTGCTTTCTGCCAGCCTACCTTCAGGTTCAATAAGAGACCCTGCCTCAAAGAAATAAGGCTGAGAGGGAGAGAATAAGACACATGACCACCTTCTCTAGCCTTTGCATATGTGTGTAAGGGTGCATGCCTGTGTGCCAACACCACACACACACATACACACACACACACTACTAGTATACCCCACACACATATAGCCAACAACAAAAGAAGAGAAACTGTCAGGTCTCTCAATTCTCCTACCTTCTGAGGTCACAACACAAGTTGTTTTATAATTCAGAGGCATCATGTGGGCCCTCACCAGATGCAGGCACAGGAACCTAAATCTTAGACTTTCCAACTTCTCAAACTGTAGGAAATGAGTGCCAATTGTTTGAACATCACTTAGTATGCAGTTATCTGTTAAAATGGGCTCAAATGGACTAAGGAATCTCTCTGGACTCAGTCATTCTATTTTCTCCTCTTCACAGAGGAGCGCCTATGATTGAGAGCGATACAGTGTCTCTCCCAAGTTATACCATCTGTATTTGATGGGGCTTTCCATCTTGACATTCAAATTTAATATGTGATCTTCCTGGGAACTGAGAGATAAATCACCGTGACTAGAATTTGCTGGCATTTGTATGGCGTGCTCCCTAAAATTCCACATCTACCATCCATCTGTCAAAAACCACCTCTCTGAACCTTCAACACAGAGGACTGAATGGTACACAAGCTGCTGGAGGGAAGGGCAGTGGATTAAGCAGAGAAATGACTGCTGGGTAAGAGTATTTGTCTCATAAATAATTCAACCTTGTTACTGGAACACCTGCCATGTGTCACAGATGTCTTCCTGGTGACAGTTACACTAGCATATGTCTTTCCCCAAAGCCAGGTCCAAACACAGCATGGTGAGTAGACCATACTTGTCTGCTGATCGAATCAATTGTTTCCTAGACAATGTCTGATTTAGACACTGTTACCTGATGAATTCATCCCCCCCAAAGTAATACACTGAAGCCCTAATCCCCATTACCTGGGAATGTGCCTATGTCTGGGGATAGGGCCTTTGAAAGACCATTAATGTCAAATAGGGTCCCAAGGATGGGCTTTAACAAAATCCAATACGTATCCTTAGAAGATGATGGGTTTCTGTTCTATATAGATAACAGGATATAAGCACACAGAAGGGAGACCTTGTAGACACTCTGGGAGAAAGAGGGGCAGTAGAAGAAACCAGGATCATCAATATGCTGTCTTTAGATTTGCAGTCTCTAAAAGGCTGGGAGAGAAAACTTCTGTTGTTTAAGTCTCCAATCAGTGGCATTTCATTCTGGAACCCCAACCAGACTAACACAAACACCAAATGTAACCGTCCCAAGGTTTGCTTTCCATGTTTGTCTAAAGCTCGAGCATTCAAGCTACGTGTGTGATATAAATATTTGAAATCCGTTTACTGTGTCATCATTCAGGGTAGGGAATCTTCCCTGCCCTTCATTAAAGTTCTGTGCATCCCGTTTGTCCAGTTGACTTCTAAAAGTTCTACAGTGTGTTCCATTCCGTTTGCGTGTAGACTAAGCTTCCCCCCCAGGAAGGCTTTTAAATTAAATACCTTCCAACATAACCTGGAGTATTCCCAAATAGCGCATTTGACATTTCAATGCAAATTACATGCTAATATTTAGCAGCAGATCCCATATCCCACAACTCAATTACTGTCTTGTGAACGGGAAGGAGACCTGGGATGCCTCAGACCAGTGAATGAGGGTGGCGTTTGTGGGTCTCTGTGACAGCTTGCCTCCATCACCTCCTTTTCAGAACTAAACTTTCACTTGCCTAAATCAATGTAGTCTTTGAAAAAAAAGAAAAGAAAAGGTGATAGAGTACTTAGTATGTGCTAGCGGCAAGTATAAAATATGTCTATGTACCCATTATGGAATTGGGGTGTTGAGAATAGGAAAATTTATATTAACAGTGGTGTCATTTTTACTAGAAATGAAATGTTACATTTTAAAAATAATATAATACTCTAAAATAATGTCAGCTGTAGATTCCTTGTTTTTATGTGTTGGCAAATACCAAGATGAAGAGGCACCAATGTCTTAGGAATTGAGTGAAGTTAAGGGGTACAGGGACTTTGTCAGGAATGGGGTACAGAGCAGAATTAAAGTCAGAATCATTTTCCTGTATTTTGAGTATTTAGTAGTATGAAACTTCACAATTTGGCTCAACTTATAAAAAGTAGCCCATATTAGAACTCTCTGCTAAGATCTAGTATCACATCATACTGAAAATAAGTCCATTTCAAAACTCTGAATCAGATGTGTCTCCCAAAGCCTCACTAGATGAGGGTTTCGTCCCCAACAGTGCTTTTTAGAGGTGAGCAGAACACAAAGGCCCTGGCATAACCAGTGGTCTGTTGGTAGGCTCATGATTGAATGGATTATTGAGAGTTGGTGGGGTCTGTGGAAGGTGAGTCTGGCTAGATGCCCTCTGGCAAAATGCTTGGAATGATATCTAGTGGTCTTGGCCTCTTCTATCTGTCTCTGCTCCCCTGCCACCATGAGGAGAGAAGCTGCCTATGCCACATGTCTGCTCTGTCTTCGTGCACTGCCTCATTACATACAGGTACGTTACATACATGCTCAAACAGGCCTTTGTTAATGGAGCCTCTGAGAACATGAGCCAATACCATTGCTCTTTCCTTTCAATCAGTTGTCCCAGTGGGAGACAGTGAACCGAGACTTCAGGGTGTGCCACAAGGATTCCAGGACTTGGAGAGATGCTGTCCCTGTATGAATGCATTCACCTGATAGGGACAATCTATTCTAATTGAAATAAGAAAAGAGGAAGGGAGAGAGAGACTGTGAGGTGATTTCCAAGCATTCTGGGCCTTCATTCCATGTTATAACCCAAGGAGAGGGGGTTCTTCTGGAAGGAAGAATGGACAGCACAGGGGTGGCAGACAGAGCCCCTCCCTACTCCGGCCCAAACCCCAAGGAAGGGTAGGACTGAGTCAGGCTGGACATGTCCCACACATGCTCCCTGTACTGAAACTAGAAAGGGACGGAAGCGCATTTAGACCACATCCTGGAGAGTCAGCTCTGACAGGTTCAGAGATGTATTTTTACAAGTAGTTGCCACAAATGACAGCCTTTAGACCCCAGCCTTCCATTTTCTCCACATTTCAGAGGCTGTAAGCACCACGTCGAGCCCTGATATATCCTCAAGGGGTTTACCCAAAAAGAAGGTCACATGGAAAGTATGCTTAGTAACATTCAACCTCAAGAAAGAGCTGCTGACTTCAGGCAATTTGGGGATCCTAGAAAGTATAATTTCCCATATTCTACAAGTCTGCGGTTCCTGGGTGTTTATAATCAGTGTTTTTTAAAAAAAAAACCCACCGTTGAATGAGCTTCATCAGCAATCACTGAGGCAATTCCCTCTCTTGTAACATACCCCAGCTAGTTTCTAAGGCTTGTACTTCTTCTAGCCCATCAAGTTGTCTGATACAGGAAATCAACCTTTAAAAGGCCATTCATTCACAGGTGGTGTGAAGTGGCAAAAATATTGGGAGGGGCTAGACCATGGCAGGGAGGAGATTCTATCAAAACTAAATGTGTAGGAAGATACGATCAGAAATGTGCTACTTAGAAAGCTGATTTAAAACTAAAGTGAAGAACAAACACCTGTAAAAATGTGGGCTGAGTCCTATACAAGCTGTGGAGGATGACAGATGTGGAGCAATAGGTTTATTTTTCAAAAAGACGTTACAGGACAACCCATCCCTGCCAGACACTGTGGCTTATACATTTGATTGCCAGTATTTGAAAAGCTGAGGCAGGAGGACCACCAGTTTGAGGCCAAACTGTGTTACATATGAGATGGTTCCTCAAAACAAAACAAACAAGCAAAATTTATCAAACAAACAAAAACCAATGCCCCCCCGAAAAGCAGCAAAACATGTTAGAAATGATTGAAAGTCTCTTAATTTTTCCTTACACCCCACCAATATACTCCACTTGCCAAAGCAAAATTAATAAACAAAAACTCAGCAAACCGATTTTAAACAAGTTAGAAGCTCATGGCAGCCACATTTCATATCAGAGTTGGGATTAACACTGGCCTAGAGAACAGAGAATAAAATAATTTTAGTTTTTTGGAGAGCACAACTAGCCAATTAGTGTCCAAAGTCTCAG
The DNA here is from genome assembly GCA_001685095.1 of Ellobius talpinus. Taxonomy (NCBI): domain Eukaryota; kingdom Metazoa; phylum Chordata; class Mammalia; order Rodentia; family Cricetidae; genus Ellobius; species Ellobius talpinus. The sequence continues at coordinate 31,302 of LOJH01014740.1, forward strand.
ACACCCTGAGTTGCGCTCCTATGACTTAAGTCACACGGACAGTCATAAATTCCTAAGGACTTCACCAGAAACTGTTCCTTTGAGCAGTTCTGTGCTCCAGTTCCTTAATCTCCTTCCCTGAACGGGAAGGTGATTTCCCTTTGCTACAAGACCTCAATCTAAAGGGAGAGCAGGGATTTTAAGGAGCCAAAGTCCAGTCAGTGGTAATAGGAAGCCACAGAGAACACGATAACCCCAAAGGCTGCTAATCCAAAATGTATTCAGCTTTAGCTAAATGGAGTTGTAAAAGGGATAAGCTGAGGACTGATCTGACCACAATCCCTCGCTTCATAACCAAGCATTTCCTTTTCAGTCTGGAAATCATCTTTAGGTTCTAGCTAAGAAACTGGAGGGAAGCCAGTGAGCACTCAGTCTAACATTATCTACAAGAAGGGTGCCCGTCACCGGCTGACACCAGGGGTGAGAGACTTCTGTCCACACATATCACAGGGTCTCCCTCCATTTCCTACTTACTCAAATTTTCAGCACAATTTACTTTCCAGAGACATATTAAGTAGACCAAAGACAGGGAGGTGACATTTAAAGAGTGACACACACCAAGAAAACAAACACATCCTGGCCAAACGTGACTAACCCTTTCTGATCCTCTAACCTCCTTCCCAGGAAGCTTAGGATTAAGCAGAACAAATAGACGTGAACATCTCTATGCTCTATAAATGGACCAAACTGTGCCAATATCAGCACTTGATCATCGAGAACATATCACTATCATGAGTTTTAAAAGGTTACGAAGATATTCTCTTTCAGTAAAGAAAGCAAATATGTACAAATGATCATAATTTATTAATCTTGTTTTCTCTTCCAAAAGTTAAGGCAGGGGAAGACAGCAACATTATACCTGATTCAGAAGCCATGGAATAATAAAGTTGCCCGTGTGTGTGTGTGTGTGTGTGTGTGTGTGTGTGTGTGTGTGTGTAAGGGAGTGGGGCAGTAACATGGAGCACAGTAAAAATTCATAATTTAATTGGATGGCCATATGAAGGCTTGAATCTTATACATTTATTTCTATATTCAAAATGGAAGAAGACAAAATATACAAAAATATGAGGGATTTTAAACAAAGAAAAACACCAGTATTGGGAAGGAACAATGGAGCTTCATTCTTTAGATGCCAAGTGGTTCTTGGTCCATTGCAAACTTGCTAGACTCCTGTGATGATGGTTAACACTTGCTGGACACTTGCAAGGGGGTAGGCACCAACTTTATGCTTTATGTGTCTGAATTCACAGCAGTGGGCTTCGCAATGCCTACTTTCCAAAAATGAGCAATAAGGCATACCATGTCTAAGAGTCCTGCTCCAAGAGCTGAGTATGGTGCTGCATCTGTAAGGAGACAGAGTCAGGAACATTATGGGTGAGTCTGAAGCCAGTCTGAGCTGTGAAGTGAGTTCAAGGCAGTCAGATCAACTAGGGATACATAGCAGGGCCCTGTCTGTATGATATAACAGAATAATTGTTACTAACAATTTTCAATGGGAAAATAAAAAAAAGTCTGGCTCCAAGGTTCACTGATGTCAAATCACAGCAGGATCTTAGCTAATTTGGGACAAATTGAAGTATTCCTATGCATGCCTGATATGGGATGTTTATTAAAGCACTCTTAATCTGATATACATCCAAAATGCTGTAAAGCAAGATATAATTTTAAAAATTGCAGCTTCTAGATAACATTAGGCATCCAAGTTTATGCTTTATGTGTCTGAATCCAAGTGTGCTCTATGTCGGTCACCAAATTATGGAATTATTTTTGAAACACTGAATACAGGGACAAGAGTGAACTGTTCTTTCAAGGCACAGAGGTTAAGAAATCAAGGTCTGGCTTCAGACCTAAAATCAAACAACAGATCTGCCACACACTTGCTACTTTGACCTTGAGCAATCAGTGTAACTTCCTTAGGTATCAGTGAGGGTAGTGATGCCCTCTTCACCAGGTGAATGGGACAGAAACTAAAATTATGTCTGGAAGTCATTTAGTAGAGGGTTCAGCACACTTCCGTTTATTGCTCTTCTCTCTCTGTCTCTATCTCTGTCTCTGTCTCTNTCTGTCTGTCTGTCTGTCTGTCTGTCTGTCTCTCTCTGTGTTTTCCTGGCCACATGTACATGTGAGAATGCATTTGTGTGCCATGAAGGCCAGAGGTCTACACTTGGTTGTCTTCCTGAATCATTTTCTACCTTATTTTTTGGGACATGGTCTCTCATTGAGCCAGGAGCTCAACAATTCAGACAGTGTCCACAAAGTCCCAGGGACCCTCTGTCTCTGTCTCTCCAGTCCTGGGATTATGGGTGTTCATAGTTACACCCCAGATTTTCCCTTGCATGCTGGGAATCAGATCCTCAAGTTTGCATGGCAAACAAACACTTTATTGGCTGAGCCATCTCTATAATCCCTCACTATTCATTTTTAATGTCCGTTAATGTTGAATTTGAAAAGGTACTGGACTATCTAATTATTATACACCATAAATAAAAATGTAGTATACTCAAAACTTTGTATGCATAGCTGATCTGTTTTATCACTAAGAGAGCCTTAAAATTAATCATTAATTTTATTAGTGTTATATATGTATCATATATGCTGAAATCAGTATGTTAAATGGCATATATATATATGTAAACACACACAAGCACACACACATATATGCTATTCTTTTCTACATGTGACCAATGTTCTTATACTTTGCCAGCTAAAAAGTATTTTAGCCATATTCTATGACATTTACTTCCATGTTTCTGGACCTGGCCATCTTCAAGGAAGTCACCATGGACTAAATGTTTTATTTCCTCCCAAATTCATGCACTAAAGACCTTAATCCCTAATATGAAGTTACTTAGGAATAAGTCCTTTAGGGGTTAAAATGCTAATATTTCTGTTTTTTTATTTAACCATTTTTAAATAGGAAATGTTCTATGTGCCACCCAAGCTCCCCACTTTGATGAACCCATTAATTCCCCAGCTGCCAGGGATGTTGGTGTTTATTATCTACCAGCTGAGCCTCAGAACATCCATCAGTCATACAGAACTGCCTTGCTCAAGGCCTTGATCCCTCCTGACCTAGACTGAGCTGCTACAACAAAATCTCACAGGGCTGGTAGCTCAAGCAACAGACTTGGATCAAGGTGTCTGTGGATTCAGTCCCTGGTGTCAACTCTCTCTTCCCTGCATGCAAATGTCTACACACATGCATTGGAAACTGCAGGCTCTCGTTCTAAGGACATTTGACTACACCACGGGAATCCCATTCTCATGACCTCACATGGCCCTAAGTTCCCTAAAGAGTTTATCCCCAGGTGACTTCACATTAGGGAATAAGGTCAATTCACGGATCCCCTTGGTGGTCATATACCCTCTGACGGTTCTACAGAAGTTAATTCTTCCTGAATGTTAACCACTATCTGCTTTCTTGCTTTAGCAATATGTTAATGGATGTTGTACCTACTGCCTTCCTCTTCCTCCTGTAGTTCCTACCCACTGGTACCATTTGGGATCTCTTAGTGCCCTTTCAATGGGTCTTTGGTAGGAAAAATTTCATATGAGGGAACATTGTCATTTTAAGTAAAGCCCTGTAATATGTCTTATTTCTAAAAAAAATACCTTTATCAGTTGAGTAATTGTGTTGAATTAAGAGTAATTTTTGAAACAAAATATCGGCTTCCGTGTGAGATAAAATTCTTCATTTACTAAATTAAGATGTTTTATTTACTATGCAAAATCAACAAAGGAGAGTTCATACTTTCCAAACAGAAAGGCAAGACATGTTTTAAAGGTACAGATTTATATTATTGAAAAATTCAGCGAGATTTTTAAAATTAGCTCATAAATATCACATTCTTTATATAACCATTTAGAGATTCTTTTAGATAAAAATATACATTGTGAATTCAGTACAGAACTGACAACATTAGGAAGGGAATCTTGTTGTATATTGTTTCTATTCTCCAAAGAGGTTTTATAAACCAGAATGCTGCCATCCTATGCAAATGCTGTACCAGTAATTAGAATGATGATATGAAATCACTATGCATTCAAAGAGAAGGCAAAAGGCCAATCTCAACATCAAAGGCATACAACAAACAAAGTAATGGACATGGTTACATCATTAAATAGAGTCACTCAAAAATAGGTACAGGGAATTATGTCATATGATGAACTGGAATCTTTTGAAATTTTGCTCAAAATACTGCTGTATTTTATATGTAAAGAAAATGGGCATAAGAGAAACTCAAATGAGAAGATTAAAGAATATGTCATGTGTGTGGAATGTTCAAGCCACTTCTGGCAGAATAACTACTCATCCTGGCATAATGACTTCTATAAATTATTGAAACTTCTAGCCTTGTAGTAATGATTTGATAATAAGTCAAAAAGAGAATATCAAAACAATATACTGAGTGTTAAGTGGTATTGCCAGGTCCAGAAATTATTCCAATAAGTAACATTCAATGAAAATAAATATCCACATTTAAATTGTAGAATGATGAGGTATTCTGGAAGAGACAATACAACAGTCATATTTTTGTTATAAGAATCAAAGAGTAATATTTAAAAAAGACTGAGATGTTAGCTGTTGTGCTATAGTGAGGGTTAGACCCATCTATGATTTTTAGCTTGTCATGTGTATGTCTTCATTTGATTACTAGCATGAAGTCTGGAGAGCTCAGATAGTGCACACACTTTGATGGATTTTCACATATTTATAGTAAGAAATATTCAGTTTCACCCACATCTACCAGCCAGTATATGCCCATGTTATGAAATGTGCTCCTAGCTTTCAAAGTAATCTAGAATCACATTTTTACCTAGAAAATTTATCCCAAATATTACTGGGGATTACAAAAGGTAAATCAAAATCTCATAAACAAATTAAAGTGCTCTATGTATGATACCCATATATTGTGTGTACCCAGATCATGTCTAAGGGGAGACAAGTAAGCCATTGATTTTAAGTGAAAATCTCAAGAGGTCAAATATTTTAGTCATTATAGTAAATGTTATTCTAAAAATATTTTAACATTAGTATTATAAAAATGTAAGTAAAATACATTTTAATATAATATAAATGTATTTTATAGAATATAAAATAAAGGTAGTATATTCTACACAAGATTTTGGAAGAGAAGAAAAATATTAGATAAGGAAAAGTCAGTCAAGTACAAACATTAGTTAATAAATCTACAAGGAACAAAACATTAAAAACATCAAATCAGGACAATTGATGCTACTGACATTTGCTTTTGTAAGTATGCCAATATGGCTTGAGACAGCACTGACCTATTCTTGCCATCTATCTATCTATCTATCTATCTATCTATCTATCTATCTATCTATCTA
>LOJH01014741.1:5254-23907 GCA_001685095.1 Ellobius talpinus
AGCCACGCTCAGCCACCACAGTGTGGGCTCAGGAGCCACGCTCAGCCACCACAGTGTGGACTCAGGAGCCATGCTCAGCCACTACAGTGTGGGCGTTTTCCCCCAATCACCAAACAGCGGATGAGTAGAAATAACCCAGCACCCCTGCTGAAGAAAGAACGTCCCAGGAAGGGGAGAGTTTTCAGAATGAATATGAAATCTGAAATTGCATTTGGGTTTATTTCTTAGCTAGCAAGTTGAATTTTCCATTTCCTGCCCTTCCCTCTGCTTTAATGGCCTGATTTGGTGAAATAAATTTCACAAGTTTAAGGCATATGAGTCCTTCCCCCTTGCTCTTAAAAACTGCAAGGCTGGGGCCGAATCTTTTGAAAGGTGCCAAGTGAGATGGTGCCATAGGGGAAATGCAAGGTGCTTTTGAAATGGCAACGGGAAAGCCCCTTTGTATTCTGACCTGTGAGTCACTTCTTGTGGCCAACTTTTCTTTTTCTTGCTTTTTTGAAATTTGAATCCACTTATTGTCCTTTTGTCACACTGACAACACACTGACACTCAGTCTAGTAACCAGAGAAGCAGCAGGGTCCCGTGCGCTCCAGTCCTCCTTTCCCTCTTCCTTCTTTCATGCCTCTTTCTCTTCCGCCTTCCTCTCCTCCCTCCTCCCTCCTCCCCACCTCCTCTCCTGCCCCTCACCATCTTATACTCCTCAGTCAATGAATCCGACAGCGTATTTGTTATGTACACTCTCCTGTATCTCAAGATTTTCCTTTGAATCTGCGTTTCAACTTCCCATTGTTTGCAGAATTAGCTTTTCCTTTTATAGACCTGTGGCTAGAATGTCAGGGACTGTTCCATTCCGTTAACCCCCTGTGAAGTGTCATGCTGCCATGCAGGTTGGAACATTTGGTTTGGCTACTCTAGTTAACAGTCACCATTCCCCACCGTCACTTAGGTGGTGTCAGAAGGCAGCATCATAGTTATATATTTTGAAACAGACTTTTAAAAAATTTTATTTTCACGCTACTCCTTGTACATGGTACTGAAAGAGACTTTTCAAAAACTGGCTTGGTGCCTTTGCGGAGTTTGAATGTTGAACTCAAGTTTTCCTGGCCAGAAATCTAGGGTTTTCACTTTCAGTTGCGAGTCCTTAACTGTTGAATTGCCGTGATGGATCTTCTGCTTCCTCCTCAGCGAATAAGGAAAGTAGAACAGGAATATCTTGGAATCACAAGAGGAGTCAATGGGACAGCGGGTGGAAGATCCTTGGAGAACTGACTGAGAGATGCAGGCCACACCACCTTCTATACACATACAATTCTCATGCTAACCTAATTAATCTTTAAATACATGGTTACTTACTATTTTTATGTGTATGAGTGTTTGCTTAAATGTGTATTTATATTCCAACAGGTGCCCAAGGATGCCAGAAGAGGGCATCAGGTCCTCTGGAACTGGTATCACAGACAGTTGTGAGCCACCATGTGCATGCTGAGACTCACATTCAAGTCCTCTGCAAGGGCAGCTGTGCTTTTAACCACTTAACAGCCTCTCCATCCCGAAACAGTTCTCTTTAAGACGCAACCATGATAACGCTACTTCACTTCAAAACCAAATTCAGTTTTTTATCTCATGACACAAAGTGCGTGAGATGTCTTGAAAGACCTTGCTAGACTGTGCTCAGCCTTTATGTCTTCAGGACATGTGGGAATCCCCCTTGTGGGAGAAAAGAGAGTCTCCCAGCCTGACACGGGAGGCTCACCATTGAGTGCTGGCCTTCTGCCACCTTTCTATAGGAAGGAATCCTGAGGCAACCGGGAAGCATGTGGTTCAGCGACAACCTTGCTGCCAAGAAGGCTCAAGGAATTTGTGAGTCACTTCTTGTCCTCTCGGATGGATGGCAGAGAAAAACTGGGTGGTTAGAGGTTTCTTACCAGTGGTTAAACAGAATACCCTGGCAGATGGAGGGAGTGATTTGTGGGTAGTATTCTCCCACTCCCCTCGAAAAATCTGCATAGATCTGAGCTGAGATCACTTTATTAACTTCTTCTTTAGTGTAGGAGTGTTGTGGTCTGAATGAAAATGTCCCCTACAGGCTCAGGTATTTGAACACTTGGCCCTCGGATGGTGGTGCTGTTCGGGGAAGTGATTCACCCTTGCTGCAGGAAGGACATCATTGGGAGCTGGCCTTGAGGGTCCATAGCCTCCCTCCTTTCCAGTTACCCTACTCTGCTTCCTGTCTGGGGTTAAAGATGCAATCTCCCGGTGTCTTGGTGCCATGCTTCCCCTACCACATTGCCTCTGCCTCTGAAACCAAACCACAACAGAAATAAACTCTTCCTTCAGCTGCCTTTGGCCATGGTATTTTAACATGGCTACAGAAAAGGACCCAAGCTAAATATGCAAGACCTTCTTTTCTTTCTCTCTGTCTTTAATGTTTAAGGACCACTTAATAGAATCTCGTCTTATCAGAACATAGAAATGTTGAGTAAATATTTTTATCTGAAAAGTGAACACATATTAAATTTATTGGTAACCAAGCATGTGCTTTGTTCTCCTTTAGGGAGAGAGGATGTGGATATAGACAACTGAAACCTAAATCTGTGCTCTTAATTAAGCTTACGTTCTTGAAATACAATAAGATGTTAAATAAAACCAAAATGAATAGTGTGCAAAATAATCAGAAGGTGTGGGAAAAAGGAGAGCCCGGGAGAGGAAGGTGAAGCCGTGTTTGCACGGAGGTGAAGCCCATGGAGAGGAAGACGTGTGTGCGGAGGTGACGCTGCTAAGGAAGATGTGTGCGCTGATGATGCTTCGAGTTAGAGCTGGGCTGCCAGGGAAAGCAGGCTGCTTCTGTCAATACATGCGCTACCTAATGCCAGAACAACAATGACACCCACATACACACATATAAATGCTCCAAAATCATAAATCAAAGTAGAAAACTCTTTATGAAGTCACAATCCTTCCTCTTACCTTAAAATACATCTTCATCATGACAAACTTGGAGCTATGTGTAGGGTTATCTGGCTGGAAACATCAGACATTAAGAAATTTAATTATCAACGAATATTTCTGGGTTCTCTGTCCATGGATTTGGCTTGTCTAAGCATACAATCAAATAGAGAGGCATAATTCAAGACATCCTTAATTAGTTAATGAAAACTATTCTCCTTTTCTTCATAGCAGGAAAACTTCTGTGTCAATAATCACATCTTTGACATAATTTTGTTTTGAGAACCCTCAAGATCAAAATTAGAATGTAGTTTTACTCTAGTAATCAAATAGATTTTCATAAAAATAAAATAATTGCAAACATTTCTAAATAAATTACTGTACAAGCACTTTCAAAGATATTATTTTAACGTACTTAAGAACATATACTCATTTTAAAGGAAAAACACAACATGACTTACAAATATTGGCACCTTACACTGAAATTTACTTTAAAATGATCATTAGTTTTATTGAAAATATAACTGGATTGTTTAAAGACATTTTCTAAATGTGACACTATTTCAAATTTCTACCTTTAGTGTCTGTCTAGTTTTTAAAGATAAAACTTTATACATTTAGTTTGTGTTTCCTTTGAACTTCTGTGTACATAGATTTTAGAGAAGAGATTCTTTTGTGTATATACGTGCATGAGACTGATTGGATTTGCTTAAGATGATATTCTTTAGTTTTATCCATTTCTTTACAAAAGATACAACTTCATTCTGTTTAAAGGTGACTAAAATCTCTCTCCCAGCCCCCCCTCCACACTGCACACACACACACACACCCCACACAGACACTGTACACACACCACATAGACACACACGTACATTGCATGCACACACATCACAAATATCACATTTTCTTCATTTATTTAGCCCATAGTGAAAATTATGGCTTATTCCATGACTTGACAATTATAACTAATTCCCTAAAAATCATGTGTATGCAGGCATCTCTATTGTGTGCTGACCTTTTTTTCAGGTACGTACCGAGGAGTGGGATATTTGGATCAAACAGTAGCCGCCCTTTAAGCTTTAGTTGTTTTAAAGAAAACACTCTATCCATTTCGTTTTTAAAGAAAAACAACTACTTTAGTATTATGAATTATTTTGTCAGCCACTAATGTCAACCATTATGGATGCTACACTGACAGATGAGTTTCCCCAGAACTACATGTGGGAACAGATAAAGGAATAAGGAAACGGTTTTTCAGCGTTATTAGAAAATTATATTGCATTAAGCAAGACTTTATGGAATTCATGCCCAGAAGAAGGACTCAGCATCTAGATTAGATTATCTTGTCTCTTCCTCAATACATTAATTACATACTGGTATATGGCCTTCGATTGTAAAATTTCTCTCTGCCAGTGTGCACCGTCAACTCACTCTTTGGGGGCAGAAGCCGGTGCCTGGGGTTCACTGTCTTTCATATCTCTCCTGTGCCTGAGACAGTTGGAGCCTCTACTGGGGAAGGACTTTGAGACCCATTACTACAGAGAGGTAGCTGTTAATAAATGTACACAATGATGCCAGCAACTATATACACATTTGATTGCTTTTTCTGTAGATGAAACCTGAAGACGTAGCCACGTCGGTGGCACATGATCAAAGAGGCACTGTGATGGAGAGGCTGTCAGCGTAGCAGCAGAGCTAGGTGAGGGGGTGCATGTCTGTAATCCCTGTACTCAGGTGACCGAGGCAGGAAGACTACCTACATAGTCTACTCTACATAGTGAATTCCAGGCCAGCAAAGGACACACACACACACACACACACACACACACACGCACACACACACACATGCACACACACACAGCCCTCACTTGGTGGCTCACAACCATCTGTAGCTCCAGTTCTGGAAATCCATTGCCCTCTTCTGGCTTCTACAGGTACATTACAGAGATATACATGCCAGTGTAAGACTCATACACATAAAAATAAAGGAGAGTTCAGGAGAAGTCACACATCTGGAGTTGCAGATCTTCCTTGGTGCACATCATATATCTGAAAACACCCAGGAGTCTTACAGTTATGGCGAAAAGCCAGGCCATTGGGCAGTTTAGCTGGACAAGTCCAGGTGAATTCCTTCACACAAAGATCTTGTTGGTTCTGTAAGTGGACTCACAATACAACAGTTTAAGAAGAAAGATGGGTTCCTAATGCCTTCCAGGGATGGAGTGTTGGAGATCAGACCTCTGGAATAGAGTTCGCTGCAGTGTAACTTAACTGAATGAGAGGGAATCCCACAAAAATCAAAATCAATAGATTTTGCCATCATCCTTGAGTGGAGGCTCACTTTCAGTCCATATGTATGACTAAGACATCGTAAATAGCATCAGCCTAGCCATAGATTAGTAATAATCACACTGAAACACAGATTGTTAGGAAATATGCAGCTCTGTCTACAAAACCTGCACTAGTTAGCTAAGGCCTTTCTTATCTTGATGCCACTGACATCGGTGGCTGGGTGTCTCAGTGCATTCACCTGTGAGAAGAGCCAGAGGTCCTCGGTGTTTAGAGAGTAACTCCTTCCAGCCACCCTCTGCCTCGCCTCTGTGCTCGCTCGGAAACCCACCCCGTGGCAAGCACCACAGAGGCCAGAGTCGCTGTTTAGCCACCCAAAGTTCAGAGAGTGCCCCGTGAGAAGGAAACGTGTACCTTGAATCTGCAGTCTAATTGTTGAGAATGTTTTCATTTCTATGTGAACATATTTTTTTGCCCGTGTGACACAAACCATTGCACTGAAATTGTTGAAGAATTGGGTGTGTCTGCATTTTGCCCGTAACTGGCCGTGTTCTCATTGGATTTTTTTCCCTTTTCCTTTTATTTTTATTTTGTTTTGATACAGACAGAACTGGCCTGGTACTTGCTACGGTGGCCTGAGATGGCCTCAGATTTGCAGCAACTGCCCCGTCTTTGCTGTATATTGGGTGTGAATTGAACTTTCATGGATTTGGTTTGTAACTTAATGGGGAAAGTACCCATTCACATTGCTAAGGAAGGTTGATCCTTCTGTAGACTGAGGATCTACGGGTAATTGACAGAAATCTGATACACTGAATGGTACATGTATTTTCAGCATTCCACCTGCAACCTCAGGAGGGAGAAGGCTCAGCTTCCCAAGGGCTGTGAACGGAAGAACAAAGGCTAATAAAATCATTCTTCTTGTCGGGACTGTCTGTTCTGTTTCCCTGGCTTGCAGTCTCATCAGGATTTTGCAAAATCACAACCATATTGTTTATGCATATTGCATGAGTCTCACTGGATCATCTTCAAAGTGGTGGTGTGGCGTACTGTCAGGAGGCTCTTTATGTTAAGCGTCTTTTATGTTCCTTGGGGTGGGGTGAGTGGCAGGGATTTTGTGCTTCAAAATATATTCCCAGGGCTGTGTGTTCATGTGCTGTACATTTTTTTTAATTTAATACTAAACAGCACTTGTATTACTTTCATTTCTGAAGAGCGCCCCAAATTTACTTTAGTTAAGAAAATACATATTCTGTTTTTGTGTAGATAAATGATAAGTATAATAAAAATGAATTCCATTTAATTCTCTGACACATACAATTTCACTTTTGAAGGGGTCCATTAATGTGACAGTTTTATCCTAATTATTCTTTTAAGTTTCAAGAAATTGCTGTTGTTATAAAAAAATATCTTTGCCAAAAATATAACATAAAAGGGGCAAGGTGTTGGGGATTGAACCCAGGACCTTCAGAATTACCAACCTGACCCTTCTGAAAGCTATCCTATTTTCCTAAAATTGTATGAAAATTTCCATGACAACAGCGAAAACTACTCTTACTTTGCTAATAAGCAAACATAAAAATATTTCATCTCACAATAGTTGTACATTTGGAACAAAAGACTGCAGACCTAGGGATTGTCAGCAGCCAGCCATGAGAACTGATTGAATTATATGAGAAACCATAGGATAGTGTCTGTCAGTGGGTTTACTGCAGACTTGATTGAGCAAAAAAAGGCAGACCGATTTTCATAGGTCATCATATTCAGACCGACACAGCAAAGTGTCTGTATCCAATTCCTGGAACAGCAGCGTCGGACTTAATGTAAGGAAATAAGGCAGGGGGCTACGTGGCTGAGTGCTCAGTGCTAACTGGGCTGCAGAAATGGCTCAGCAGGTAAGAGTATGCACTGCCCTTCCAGGGAACCCAGGTTCTGGTCCCAGCACCTCTATCAGGTGGCTCACAACTAACTGTAACTCCTGCTCTGGGGTTCCAGTGCCCTCCTCTGGCTCCTTTAGGTACTACACACACACACACACACACACACACACACACACGGATACTCATACTGATACTCAATTTAAAGTGGTTTTTAAAAGCATCTAATAGATCATCCCCCTTCTGGAGGTTCCCTGGGAATGAAAATATATTTTATATTATTTTATTGAACTTCTGTTTACCCCTGCTATTCCTTTATATGCTTTTCAGGCTAATAGCGCTCTAGATTTATTTCCTTGGATTTATAAGTACAGTAATTATAGGAACCAAATGGTCAGCAGTCTGTATAACCAAAGAGCTTATGGTTCTTGTTTGTTAGGATATGAAAGGCTCCTACACAAACACGCCGAAAAGATGCCAGTCCCCTTGTACTCTCATTTCCTTGGCTTCTCACAGGAATGCATTTTTATCATTGCCTTTTATCATTGTGAAATACAACGGTCTCTTATGAACTACAGCAACAAAAAAGCACAGCCCCAGCACTTTTGGGCTTCCTGTGTCCCTTCTATGCTACAAAAACACAGATAACTTCCGGAACAATGGGAAGAAGCACCTGCGGCTCTTGCAGAGTACTCAAACTGAGTGGTTCCCAATCTGTAACTCAAGCTCCAGGGGGTATGACACCCTCTTCTTGGTTTCTTTCGGCACCTTCACACACAGGGTTGTGCACAACCCTCTTCCCACATATACACATAATTAAAACAAAAAAAATAGACAAATGGAATGTCACAAGTTGAATCCATGTTAGTGGCTGGGAACTGAACCCAAAGACAGGCTTTCTACAGTGTTCTAGTGGGGACTTTAGCTGGCATTAACGTGTCTCACTGGCAGCTGGAAGTTTGTAATTGGGTGAGGGTATGAAATCATTTCAATGCTTTGTTTTACACACACACACACACACACACACACACATTTAGTTTCCAGAATAGCCTAAAATCTGGTGACTTTATATACAAATTACATTGGAACACCCTTGGTTTCTAGGTGTGTGCTTCCTTCCCTAGAAAGGCTAATACTTGTCACAACTGTAAAGAGAGTGCAGGCTTCACCTCAGGGCTGATTTTCTCCTTTGTTAATGCTGCCAGGTGGAAGCTGTAAGGGCTGGGATAACGGTGCACAAGTGTGGCCCACCTGATTGTCGAGCTTTTCTGTGAATCCAAGTCTGAAGAGAATCTGCGTGACCTGTGTGAGCAGGATTGTGGCTGCTGCTGCTGCTTTTACTGGCAAACAGTGGCCATGAGCCAAAGCCTACTTGACTCTTACAGCTGTTTGAGGTGACTCATTTCCCCTCTTTTCCCAGCTGACCCATTCAGCATGCGGATAGCTACCCTCGTGCTACACCAGTCACCCCCCCCCCACTTTTCAACTGTGGGAGCATTTTAGAGGCTCCTGTCTTCGGGCCGAGTTGTTTCTACCATCAGAGTGTCAGCAGACAGGAGGAGCTGAGGAGAAGCTGTGACATGGTAATTTTATGGCCAGGCATTCCTGGCTTGGTGTCATCATCTGCCACCCTCTCCTGCTTTCTCTCAAACCGCCTCTGACATTAGCCTGGCCTTCTAGCGATGTTGACAGTGCTCAGAGTCCAGAAGGATCATCACGATGGCTAGCACAGCCATCTGACTAGTTGGAACTCACTTCTGGGTCCAAGAAAGTCCTGTTATCTCCAGGGAGATAAGAGGAAAGCAGTAGATTCCCCAGAGCTGGAGTTACAGGTGGGGTAAGCTGTCTCACATGGGGGCTGGGAACAGAGCTCTAAGCAGAGCTCTGGAAGAGCAAGGGATGCTCTCTCATCAGTATCTCTTCTCATAGAAATACATATCGTGAAGTTGGGCCAATCGCTTAGCTGGTGAGGTGCTTGTTCTGCAGTGTGGAGACCCGACTGTGATCCCTAGACTCCATGTAAAAAGATGGGTATAGTGGCCACGCTTGTAATTCCAGTGTTCTGGAAGAAGAGACAGGATGTAGACTTGAGGTTCCTGGAAGATCAGACTAACCTAGACAACAAGGCCACAGTTCCCAATGAGGGACTCTGTCTCAAAAAATAAAATGAAGACCCATTGAAGAAGACACTGGATATTTATTTACCACTGGGACCCCTCCTCACGAATGCATATTTGAACACCTACACATCAAAAACACACAAAGACACAAAAAAGAAATGTTTATCCCATGGCTTGAAAACAATATGCATAAAATAAACATCTGAGATTGTGTTTTTCTCTGACACTTTCAGTATTCTATATACAAATAGTTGACTCGAAATGGTGGAGAATAGCCATGGCTTTTCAAATCCGAATTAGCATGTGAGCTGGCTAGTTTTACATTAACTCCACCCAAGCTAGAGTCATTTGGGAAAAGGGAGCCTCAGTTAAGAAAATGCCCCCAGGAGATTGGCCTGGAGACAAGTCTGTGGCCTTTTCTTGATTAATGATTAAAATGGAAGGGCACAGCTCACTGTGGGAGGAGCTATCCCTGGTCTGGTGGTCCTGAGTTCTGTAAGAAGCTAGACTGAGCAAGTCAAGAGCAAGCAAGCCAGTAAGCAGCATCCTCCATGGCCTCTGCACCCGCTCCGGCCTCCAGGTTCCTGCTCTCCTTGAGTTCCTGTCCTGACTTCCCTCGTGATAGATTGTAACCTGTGAGGTGAAATAAAATCTTGGCTTTCCAAGTTGCTTTTGCTCATGGAGTTTCATCACAGCAGTAGAAAATCTAATCAAGATGGTATATTTACAATTGCATTCATCCTTTGTGTATAACAAATGATATGGCTAAATGTACATTATCTATTTAGTATATGTGCATTTTATGTTGTAGGAATTTTATATAGAGAATGGAGAAGAGATATGAAGAAAGCAAGAGGTGCTGAAAACATAAGCATCAACTGACTGATCCATACGAGTTAATAGTAAATCAAATTGATCAGAGGAAAAAGGCAATCTAATTCTAGCTTTAATTGCCCATTCAGTTTAGCCAAATACCAGTTGACCCCATGTGTAGAGACATAGAAGACCATCTGCCAGGAGGGCTGTTGGGCTCTCTCTGCTTGCCAGGATTGTATTTGCTGGAGGACAGAAAGCCATGCAAATCTAAATCCCGAATGCTAAGGTCTGGTGTGAGAGAGCTCTATACTGCTTGTGGCAAGAAGTGAGCAACACTCCTGCAAAAGGAATGGGTTGGACCAAATATGAGAAAAGGGCACAGCCACACAAGGTAGCCATTAAAAATGACAGGGTATAAAAAATGTATTCAGATAGAGAGCTGCCCAGGACACATTAGATGGAAAATTAAAGTCAACAGGAATATAGTTGATGGAATCTTATTTGCATATGATAGTGCATGATGTGTGGATAAACACAAATCTCTCTCTTTCTTTCTCCCCCCCCATCTACCTTTAGAGACATTTTTTTTGAGAAAGTTAGTTTGGTATGGTGTAATTTTGGGTGATTTTAATTTTATTCCTATGTATGTTCTTATTTTGTAAATTTTTATTTTCGTAGGAGGACCATTAATGTTTGTGAACAATGTAAGCACTAAACGAATTTGAAAGCAAGCCAATGACTCTGTCTTTAAGTTCTGAAGACAGAGGCTTTTTAAAGTTTCCTGAATTCAAAGTTTCACCCTAAGAGCTGATTAGCCCTTTCTTGCAAGAGAGTGACTTGGCAGCCCAGGTACCAAAGTCCATCTGTCCTGGTGGTGTGACAAAAGTCTCTTACCTTGAGTGCTGGCCAAATAAATAGGCCACAATACTCACTCACATGCAACTCCTTAGACAGCCAGTGAACATGTGTTAAACGCCCAACATGTGTCTTCATTATATCACTTCATGTATTATGAATAACTACTATAGATTTTTGATACAATAAGGACAATATATCAAACAATAAACATTAGAGATGGAAAGTCTGGCTTTGGACTAGGCCATAGGAGGGTGGGGGCTTCCTTGGATTTCTTCCCTGTATTTTTGTTATCAAACCTCAGCAGAGAAGCATTGAAACAGTGAATGCAGATTCCAAAGATACTGACTACATCCAAGCTCTCCTCTGTCAAAATCCAGTGTGAGAATGCTTTTCTATATTCCACCACAAAACAAACAGAACCGACACAAAACCAAGCGGACAATTTTTTTCTTCTATCCTAAGTAGGAACCAAAAGAAGACAATAGATTTTAATCAAAGAAGCCACTACCCTGAGCTTACTGATAGAATTGTGATGTCGGTCAGGCCAGAAGTCTTCCTTTCTTCCTTTTTGCTCTTTTCTTTTGTCGTCTTCTCCTCCTCTTCCTCCTCCTCCTCCTCCTCCTTCTCCCCCCCTCTCTGTTTCTTTCTCCCTCTCATTCTCCATGTCTTTAACTCCTACCCCTTTCTCTTTCAAGACATGGTCTCTCTATGTTGACTAGAATGGCCTCAAATACACAACACTCAATCATCAATCTTTTGGCCTCAGTTTTCCCAGTGCATGGATAAAAGGCATGCATGCACCCTCATGCCTGAAAACCTAGACACTGTGAAAAACCTACATACAGGCTGTTTGCTTTTGTTAATGAAACAGGTGTAATTATTTAATATAGACAATAAAATATAAGTCATGCTAATTCAGGGTCCTGGTTAATGTAAGACTAAGCACTTATCAGAATTAATCCACTTAATTTACAAAAAGAAAAAAAAACTAAACTATTATCAGTACTTCCACTAGTGGTGATGATTTGTAGGTGCATGGAGTAGGGTATAAAATGGAATCTCGGATTCATTTTGATTTGCATCTCCCTGATGACGAAGGATGTTGAACTTTTTTAAAGTGTTTCTCAGTCATTTGAGATTTTTCTATTGAGAATTCTCTGTTTAGATCTGTATTCCATTTTTAAAACCTTGATTATTTGGTTTGTTGCTGTCTAGTTTCTTGAAGTCTTTATATATTTTGGAAATCAGCCCTCTGTCAGGCTAGATAACCCAGAGACTTAGGATAGAGTCAAACTTGACTGGAAGAAAAAAAATGTCGGTGTAATGATGCCTAATGATTCTTCTATATTCGTGGCTTGGTGCCGAGGGAGGCTTCATCCAGCAACTGATGGAAATAGAAGCAGACCCACAGCCAAACATTAGGTGGAGCTTGGGGATCCCACAGAAGAAGGAGAGACAAGACTGTAGGAGCCAGAGGGGTCAGGGATGCCAAAGAAAATCCACAGAATCAACTAATTTTGGCTTATAGGGGCTCACAGAGACCGAACTGACAAACAGAGACCCTACATCAGCCTGATATGTCACAGTTGTGTAGCATGGTCTTCTTGTAGGACTCCTAACTGTGGGAGCAGGGGCTGTCTCTGACTCTCTTTCTTGCTTTTGGAACGCATTTCTTGTACCTTGCCCAGCTTTAATACATAGGCGGTATTAGTCTTTACTGCAACTTGATATGCCGTGCTTTGTTGATATCCATGGGAGACTTGTCCTTCCCTAAACAGAAATGGAGGAGGTTTGGATTATGGGGTGGAAACAGAAAGGGGAGTTGGGGAGAGGGACGAGGAGGAGAGGAGGGAGGGGAACTATGTGTGGGGTGTATAATAAATAAATAAATTAATTAAAAGAATATATAATATATAAACTGTGTGGGGGATGTATAATAAATAAATTAATTATTTGAAAGAAAAGAAAATTCTCCAAATGCAGGCCTTATTGTATAAGAGTAAATAAATGTGTGCTTGTAGGCGTGAAAAGCTGACTTAGTGGTTAAGAACACTAGAGGTTCCTGTAGAGGAGAGAGTAGATACCAGCACCCACATTGGGTAGACCTGTAACTCCTCCAGGGAACCCATGCCCTCTTCTGGCCTCCCCAGACACCTGCACACATGGACCCTTATTTATAGTCACACACACAATAAAAATCCTATATCAAAAAACATAACTGGAAGAATTTTAAAGTTTCATTGCTGATGACATTGCAGGCTAACACTTATCCTTCGTGAGTCTTTGTGACGTATGCTTGTGACCCCAGACAGCAGAAGATGAAGAACCCAAGCAGAAGGTGACTGATGTACTTTTTTTCTCCTACATTTTGTATACTTGGCATTCCGATTGATTTTTGAACAGTGCCTAAGGCGTTTAATATTTAAAATATACTGATTTGGGACTATTTTTTCAGTGTCTGAATTCACAACCTTGGTATATAATTTATGTTTATTTTTAATGCAGAGTTCTACTTTTTCGGGTGACTTTTTTACATGTTGACAACTGTATCGCGCACAATGTTGACTATGAACTTGTTGCCCAGGTCTGACGTCATGCTTTTCCCTTTCTTCCTTGGACTGAAATGAAATGCTTTATTATCTTCCATTCGAGAATGATTTCAAAACCAGTAATAAAGCAGGCACCCTGAGTTTAAGTGATCAGCTGTTAGTTCTACAGCGTCTTTAAGATTGCAAAAGGGACTAAGAAATTGTTTACTTCTCTTACACCAGTAGTTCAGGTTTATTACTGGATTTAAAAAAATTCCCAAAAGTTATAAAGAGAACAAAATCAACCATAACTCTAAGTACTGTGAACATTTTGGGAAAAATAAACCCAAATGTTATATTTACATATACAGGCATAAATAAAATCAAACAAGACTTATCATTTTATAAACTACACACTTTGCACACTTGAAGAAAAACATTTTAATGAGCTGGCGAGATGAATCAGAAGTGGCAAGTGCTTGCTGCTCTTCCAGTAATCTAGGGGGGCACTCCCAGTGCCCACATCTACTGGGCAGCTTACAACTAACTGCTTGTTGCTCTAGCTCCAGGAGATCTGACGCCCTCTCTGGCTACTACAGACACCTACATACACAGGCGTGTACACTCACACATGTATGCATATGATTAAAAATAAAACGATTCTCTAAAATATTATTATTATTTGGGGAGTGTGTGTGTGTGTGTGCGTGTGCGTGTGCACATGAGTAAATTAGGTCAGAGGACAAATTCATGGAGTCACTTCTGTCCTGCCTTTCTGTGGATCTAGAGATCAAGCTTAGGTCATCAGTCTTGTGTGGCATGTGCTTTTACCTGAAGGTTTCTACACATAAACTTTCTACCACTTTATATACCATATTAAATAAATTCTTAAATGAAGAAATGTAATATTTCTTGTGAGCATGAGTTATTTTGCAGCTGAAAACGATGATGTGTTACTGTCCTTGTTTTAAGAAAAATCTCGTTTACTTATTTATTTATTTACCTACCTACTTATTTATTGAGGCAGGCTTTCACTATGTAGCCCTGGCTGGCCTGGAAGTCACTATGTAGAGCAGGCTGGCCTCGTTCACAGAGATCTGCCTCTCTGCCACCTCTGCCTCTCAAGTGGTGGGATTTAAAAGGTATGCACGCACCATCACCCCCAGATAGATCTTATTGGATTATGCATGTGTGTATGTGCACATGTCCACTTGTGTACATCAGAGAAGTGTCCGCAGAAGTCAGTTCCCCGGAGCTGGGGTCGTAATACCGGTGGTTATGAGTATTGAAATAAGTGCTGGGAACTGAACTTGGGTCACCAGCAAGAGCGGTAAGAGTTCTTAACTCCAGCCCCTGAATTACTGTTCTTGCTCTAATAAAATAACTCAAGGAAGGAGGAGTTTGTTTTGTCTTACAAGGAGAGCTTCGCCATAGGAGCTTGGAGTAGTTGGTCTCTTTACCTCCAGTCGGGTAGCAGAGAGAGAGAATATGGCTGGGCTCAGTGTCTCCTTTTCATTCAGTCCAGGCTGAAAAGGTGGGCCATTCCAACTCAGCTAACCCCCTTGGGAACTCCCTCATAGACATGCCTAGGGGTGTGTTTCTAGGTGACTCCAAATTCCTTCAGGTTTACAGTCAGCATCTTCCATCACCCGTGGATTAGAGTATGTGCCTTTCTCTCTGCCCACATTTCTTTGTAGGCTCAGGCCTTGGCTGACACAGTGTCTTTCAGGTACTGCCACTGCACGCTGTGCGGTTTTTAAAGAGGAACCAAGCAGAGTTTTGCTATGGCAGTGAGAAAGCCGTAAGATGGAGAGAAAGACCAGGGTCTGTGTCTGGCCGTAACAGAAGACTGATGCCTGGTCTGCATGCGGAACGTTCACAGTGCAGGGCTCAGCAAGGGCAGGGGAAGGGGACCAGGGGAGACATGACACTAAGCCGTGGTATCACAAGGGATGAGGAGGGAGAGAGCAGTCTAGTGAGTTTCAGTAGAGCTTAGGGAGGAGAATCCACTGGATCTTAAGAAGGGTTTTGAAAGTTGGCCTAAGATTGTGAACCTTCATCTAATATGTAGCACCCCCAGAAATGTCCCAGAGAGAATCCCATGAGTAATCTTTGGTTTAAAAGAGTCTAATTGTCCTGGCTAGGGCAGTGAATTTACTTACTTATTTATTTATTTGTTTATTATTTAGGGTCTCACGTAGGTCAATCTGGCCTTGACCTTGCTAAACAGTAGAGTGTTACTTTGAATTTGTGCTCCTCCTGCTGCCACTTCCTCCACCCCTTCTGGCTCCTCTGGCTCCTGAGGTCTAGGCTATGGGCATGTGCCACTGTGTAAGGTTTATGTGGTGCCAGGGAACACTGTCTCCATGATCTGCAACCCTAGCCCCTTAGGACAGGGATGCTTAGCGGGTGACCCCTGAGCTGCAATGATCTTGGGAGTTCCTCTGCTATGCGAATACGCAGGCGGCATGACAGACCAGAAATACACTAAGTCAGAAACACGGCAGTCTGTTTTTAATAAGCCTCCAGGTGATGGTGACTGGCATGCGCACTCATGGACCAGTGGAAGAGGAGAATGGGGGAGCATGCTTTTCCCATGAGTCACCTGATACAACTTGGATTTATTGCCTTCAGGTGTTTTAAGTCAAGGGCAATTCAGCCCGTGGCATGTTAACACATTGCCCACAGCATAAAGGGAGAGTAAAATTTATTCCTTCACCCAAAGCTCATGCTAAAGTGGTCACCGCCCTGCGCTTTGCTGCATTCCACACGAGTGATACAAAACATATGCTGACCTCAACTATTTTCCAGAGAAATTCAATAGGGGAAAGCAACAAAGCCGCGGGCTCCTCCTATCCCTAGATGCCACTATTTCTAACTGGCTGAGCGCTTGCTACAGCTCTGTTACTTCTGCTCTGGAGGTAGCCGCTGACTTCATGCCAGCGTCGCACTCAGAAACACTCGCTCTGCTTCGGCTTTGCGTCGAGCAGAGTGTTCTGGATGGAGTACGCATGAGATGCTGGCGAAAGTCTCACACTCAAGGAATGCTGGCGCCCGCCATGTTCCTGAGGGCCAGGCTTGGCAGGAGACTTTCCTTTAGGTTCTTCTAAATTAGTTATTTTCTTGCTGTGATCCAAAAAGAAAGAAAGAAAAAAGAACAGGACAAAAGCAGCTTAAAGGAGAAACAGCTTATTTTGCTTCCTTGCCTTAAAGATGGAACAGGTCCCTCCGAGTGGGGAAGACAGGAAGGCAGGAGTACAAGTTGGCCCATGGCTCTCATCAGTCCCCAGTGAGGGAGCAGGAATGAATTGGGACTGGAAGGGCTTTCATAAAACCTCAACACCGGCCCCCAGTAACCCCTTTCCCCCAGTAAGGCTTCACAACTTTCCGAAACAGCGCCACCAGCTGGGGCCAAGGGTGCAAATGCACACATCCATTTAGGCATTCAAACCACACCACCTCCAATTGCTTAATGTGCTCAAGCATGCGAGCTGGGGGTTTACAGCCAGGAGCCTCAGCATCCTGCCCTGAGCTGGCAGCCGTGCAGATCTTCCTCTGCTCCCCCAGAGGGGTTCACGCAACGCTCTGGTCTCAGTAAAATCACAGTCTCCCGGAGCCTGCTTTCCCAACACATTATTTTGTTTCGTAGACAGGTTATGAATCCAATCAGACACCCCTGGTACCTGAAAGGAAGCATAGGCCATAAAGAACTTCTACTTTCTTGGCTGAGAACTACCACCCATGCTCCCTCGATCCCTTCCAGAGACTGGCCACATACTCCTTACTGGCAATAGAGGCTGAGTCAGCCGTGCGGCATGTCCAAGCTCAGCGTCAGACAGGCAAAGCGGCAGCCAAGGGGTTACCTGAGAATCAGCGCTGCAGAGGCTCTTCACAGGCAAAACTCCTCTCTCCCTGCTGGTGCTGACGGTGACTGCTGCATCACCTCACTCTGTACGTTACGTCCAATAGTAAAGGCGGGGTGGGCGTGGAGAACGAGTTACATTATAGATGTGGATCAAGGGTTATGAACATCGGTGGTAATGCTAGTTTTCTATTGCTGTTAACGAAAACAAAGAAAACAAAACGAAGAAAAGACCAGCTCAGTGGGTAAAGGTGCTTATTGCCAAGACTAACAACCGAAGTTCAGGCTCCAAACGCACACAGTAGGTGAGAGTCCAGCTTACAAGTTGCCTTCTGACCTCTATGTGCTTTCTGTGGAATGCACAGGCACACACACGTGCGCAAGAGTCTTGTGAGGCTAAAGATTCTGGGTCTCAGTTTCAATTCCAGGAAAGCTGGCCTGGGAGAATTCCTGAACAATCCTGTGTCTTCAGTCTCTGAACCCCACCGGACATGAGAGCAGAGAGCCTGGGAAGGCCAGAGACCACGGGGAGCCTGTGTTCCTGACCCTACCTATGTTTCATGGTTCTGGCTTCTCAGTCCTGGTGACACAGCCTAGAGTCATGGGAGGGACTGAACAGTTGTCCAGTTGAGAATGGCCTGAGCTATGTCTGTGGGAGACTGTCTAGATTGCTAACCAATGTGGCCGAGCCCAGCTCATTGTGGGCAGCACCGTCCGAGCCGAGGCAGATGTCCTGGACTGGATAAGACAGTTCGCTAAGCATGAGTCTGCGAGTGAGCCTGGAGTAACGAGCAAGCAGCACTCCTCTGCGGTTCCTGTCTCCAAGTTCTTGACATGGGTTCCTGCCCTGACTTCCCTCCGTGGTAGATTGGAGACCTGGACGTGCAAGCCAAATAAACCCTTTCCTCCCTTAGTTGCTTTTGCTCAGGGTAGATTATCACAGCAACAGAAAGCAAACTAGCTGGCTTTGCTGTCGCCTCCCTTTCTTGTTTTGAATTTAAACCACCACACACCCATGCCAGCTCTGCTCCCCAAATGAGTAGAAGGCGGTATCTACTGCCCTATACCACACACGTGCACGCACGCGCAAACCCATGAACACATCCATACCCGTACACTTCACTTCCCTCTTGTTACGAGCCCACATGACAGTTTTCTAATGCTATCCCAGCGTTCCTCAAAGCTGTGGCATCCCTCACTCCTGAGCTTGGGGTCCTGTATCAGATCTCTCTTGTGCACACAGACTGCACTTTTGGGGAAGGAAACAGATTAAACCTTGGTCCTGAGTACAAATCAAAGAGCCCTGATTCCGCTACAGGTGAGGAGGTCTGCGAGAAGTTAGATGAGAAGAAAACTC
>LOJH01014743.1:8195-23904 GCA_001685095.1 Ellobius talpinus
AGTTCATGTGTGGTGTGTTCATGTGTGTGTCTCTGTGTGTGGTATGTGTGGTGTATGTTCATGTGTGTGGTGTGTTCATGTGTGTGTGGTGTGAGTTCATGTGTGGTGTGTTCATGTGTGTGTGTGTGTGTGCAGGTTCATGTGCAGTGTGTGCATGTGGAGGCCAGGGGTCAACCTCAGGTGTCATTCCTCAGGTGACCCACCTTCTTTTTAGAGACTGGGTCCCTCACTTGGCCTAGAGCTTGCTGAACAGGCTGGTTGGCCAGTGAACCTTGGGGATTGCCTGGTCCACCTCTCTGGTGCTGGAATGACAGTTGTGAGCCACTGCTCTGGGCTTTTCTTTATGTTCCTCATGCTTGGGCTTTAAGGACACTACCCACTAAGTATCCCAGTCTCTCAGATGAATAAAATAAAGACCTAGAATGGGGCTGGGGAGATGAGTCAGTGGGTAAAGTGTCTGCTGCAGAAATGTGGGGACCTGAGCCTGGATCCCCAGCACCTGCTTTAAGAAGTTGGGCATAATAGCACATGAGCCTAGAACATGCATTGACTTTGGGGCTTGGTGCGTGTGTACACGTCGATCACCAGCAGGGTCGCCTGAGTTCCCTGGCCAGCAGTCTAGCCGAGCCCAATTTACAATCCTCCTGCCTCCCACCTCCTGAGTGCTGGAATCACAGGCCTGTGCCACCACACCTGGCTCACAACGTTACTTTCAGCGGCCATCACATCCCGTCATGTTGAGGTGACAACTCGCTTCACAGATCCAGCTGCCAGTGCGCACCCCATTGTCTAACTTTATTTTTTCGAATGGTTAACCAACTATTCCAGCACTGTTTATTAAATAATTTGTTTCCCCCACTGATTTGAAACGCCACTCTCATTATATAATAAATAGCTATGCACACCTCAGTTATTTTCCTGCGTCGGCTCATTTGTTTAATTATGCCGATTTTAGTGTTTTGTCTTATTATATAAATCTGCAACACATTTTGGCTTATTCATTCACTCATTAACTCACTTGGCTCTGTTTGTTTGCTTGCTTTTGTTTTCATTTTGAGACAGGGTCTCACATGGACCAGGCTTGCCTTGAACTCCTAGTCCGCCTGCCTCTACTTCCCAAGTGCTGGGTCACAGGCGCCTCCATGCCCAGCTTTTGTGGTGCTGGTATAGACCTCAGGGTTTGGTGCATTCTTGAGCCCTACCAGCTCAGCTGCAAACCCAGTATCAAGTAACTTACTAAACAAATCTGAACCAAGCCTTTCTGTGGATAGCAGCTACTTTACAACAGATTGGACAGCGGGCAGTGGGGTGCCTCTCGACACCTACATTTAAACATCTGACCTTAGAAATGTCTCCCGCCCTGATCAATTTCATTTATTAAGATGTTCTTAGCCTTTCTTGTCTATTTATAACTCCCAATGAACTGATGTTGCAAGAAAATACATTTGGGATTTCATTGGAACTGAATTAAATGTATGGATTAATCTTAATGGAATTGACAATTTTTAATCTTCCTTCCCACCGACCCAGCCGGCTGTGCTTCTATGTAGTCAATTCTCATTTTCATGTGAAGTTTTAGCCTCACACATTTATGGCTGGACTTGTTCTTGGATATTTTCTCTTTGTTGCTATTGCGAATGTTATCTTTTCCCCATCATACATTCCAAGTGATTAATGTGGGTACACAAGAAAGCCATTGATTTTTGAATATTTCTTTTAAGTCAGCATTTACTGAATTTCTGATTAATTGTAATAGTTCCTGCTTGTTCTTTCAAATTTCCTAGGTAAATAATTACGTAATGTGAATTTCCCCGTTACTTTCTTTGGATCATACCATATATATATATATGGTAATATACCATATGTATATGTTTCTTTGTGCATTAACCAAGTCAAGCTTTCTGAGGCATGAGGAACAATACTGAGCAACCAGTGTTTTCAGGGGAAGAAACCCTGACTAGGAGCTCTGGACAATTTCTGTGGTGTAAATATTTCCATCACAGTTGATCTTCAGCTGCCAATGTGATGTCACTAGTTGTGGAATTTATAAAGAGACACACACCGTCAACCATGAGGTGATCTTCAGGGAAGAACACAAAAACACACTAACCAAAAGGAAAATTGGAAGACATGTACTCATACATGTATGCATGCATGCACACACACATGCATGCACACATGCACGCACACATGCACACACACAGGCATGCACACACACGCATGCATGCATGCACATGAGACAGGTTACAATGGGCAATGAGAGTTCACTTCAGCAGCTTTGAGGGTGCCTGTGACATATTCCACAAGACATCTGTGCGATGCCGAAGGGTGGAACAGTGTCATTACAAAAGGATGGCAAGATCACCTGATGCTGTGGCTTCCACTGTTGCCGAGCCCTGTTTCCTTCAAGTCCTGCCCATCTGATAGTCTGATCTGAACTCTTTTCCCGAAGTTTCGCTGTTGTTCATTTGGTCCCCAGCTGGTGGCGCTATTGCTAGTTGGACGAACCTTTAGGAGGTGGCGCTTATTTGGAGGAAGTAGGTCATTAAGTTTGAGTTTTTGACGATTATGTTGGGACTCTGCACCTCTCCTACACCCACCCTCGCTTGCTGGCCCCCATGAAGTGAGCAACCTCCTCTACCACAGAGTCTTGTCATGCCATCCTGCCTCCCAAAGCAACGGACGCCAGCTGACCACAGGCTGAAACTGGGTCCAAATCAAACTTCCTTCTTTTCGATTGTTTTCTTGGGTATGTGTCACAGTGTCAAGGAGGTCTCAATGACTCTGACCTCCTCTGTGCTCCTCAACAGCCCCCCCCACCTTCCCCTGAACTACTGAAGCTACAGCTCTTCCAATGGAGCCAACATCCTTCCTGCCGGCAGCAGGAAGTGGGACTTCTCCTGCTCAAACTGGCGATTCCAGGACCAGACTCGAGCCCCTGGCCTGGTGCCTCTCATCAACTTCCTCTGTGTCCACAGACTGAGCAAGCAGGAGCCAGAAGTGTTCATTACTTATCTGTTCCTCCTTCTGGACCCCAGCATCAGAATTCCCAAGGGAATGGCCGCCCCAAAGCCCTGTTCTCTCAAAACCTTTGCCCACGGCTTAGAAGATCTAGTGTCTTCTACCCCTTCGCCAAACCGTACCTTCCTTGGTCACCAACAGTATTGCCTTGTTAAGACATGTGACTCCTGTCTTCCTGGTTCTAAGCGACTTTGACTCCACCCCTCCTTGAGACCCTCCTTATTCTAACCCTGCCTTTTCTCTCCACCCTTCCAGTGCCCTTCAGGATGCCCATCGCCTTCTTTCCCGGTGACCCACCCTCTTCCTCAGCCAGCAGGTGTTCAGCTCACCTTAGACTCTGCTTTAACCATGGTAGCTAACCTTAAGCTTATCTGAAGCTCTTTCTTCCAGCCTGGGGGCACAGGCTCCCTGGGCAGGGCCTGATGGGGGCACTCGATGAACCTGACATGAGGTAGTAGGTTTTATCATTGTTCTTGGTCACCTGGAGAAAGAAGGCTATAAAACAAGGTAAAGCCATCACATGCCACGTGGTCTGTGGGACCTGTTGAAGCCCTACCCTCACTGGAGGAGGGAAAGTTCCCATACTCAGGGCAGGGGTGGGGAGGGGAGTCCCCTCCCCTCCCCAGCCATACGGAAGTCTGTGCTCTCATTCCTCTGTCACCAAGGCCTATATTAAGAACGTTAAATGTCAGCACAGACACTTTAGCTGCTAATGTGAAAGGAGAGGCGGGTGAGCTGCAGGTGTGTTAGAGGGAGGGGAGAAGTCAGGAGGTAGGAAAAACAAGGAGGGAGGTAGAGAGGGTGGGGCTGCAGAGGCCCCATTCAATTAATTAGGATCCAAAAGGTATGTGTGTGGGGGGGTGGAAGACAACAGACCTGGGGACAGGATTGTCTGTAGGATGGTGGCTCCCTTCACAGCCTGCGTAGGCTCAGGTGATGTGAGACCCAGGGCAGCCTGTGCTTCACAGCCCTGCAGTCACATGCCCTCAGTGAAGGAAAGGGTTTGGGGTAAAGCAGACTGTCTGCAGAGGCGGCTGTCAAAGCAACGCCCTGTTGCTAAGGGAACCGCCTGGGAAGAGGCAAGAAATGAAGTCACCCCACCTTCCCAGCAGGTATGAGGTTCAGAGGGGCCTGGCACTCCATGGATGTCTGCATTGGTGCCTCCCTAGCCAGGCCTTAGAACTTGGGTGGGACTGAGATCCTGCCTTCCATGACTGTGCCCACATCCAGCTAATCATTAGCCCAATGGTTGGCCAGGACCCAAAGGCACCTCAGGAGAGCCTGTAGGAGGGCATTCTGGCAACAAAGAGGTTCCAGCACCCCAGGGTGCCCCTACATGAGAGTATATTTGGGATTTTACATGAGGTTAAAATGACCCATGAAAGGGTTTTAATCAAATTCAGATGCAGACAGCTTTAACCTGAGGTGGGAATGGAAGGCCCTAGGATGTGCTGGGAAGCCATGTCTTAGTTAGGATTGCTATCTCTGCAATAAAACATCATGACCAAAGCAACCCAGGAAGGAAAGGCGTTTTCAGCTTAGCTTCCACATCACTGCTCATCATTGAAAAAAGACAGGACAGGAACTCAAACAGGGTAGGAACCTGGAGGCAGGAGCTGAGGCAGTGGCCATGGATAGTGCTGCTTCCCCGCAGCTTACACAGCCAGGGATGGCACCACCTACAATGGTCTGGGCCCTCTCACAGCAATCACTAATTAAGAAAATGCCCTACAGTTAGATCTTATGGAGGCATTGTCCCAGATAAGGTTCCTTCCTTTCCAGCCTGTGTCAAGTTAGCACAAAACTAGCCAATGCAGATGTTAAAGTTTGGACACGCCTGGCCCCAGCCTGGCACCATGAGGATGACCCAGGGAGCTTTGTAACATATGGGAGTGTGACATCCTCTGCTAGGGAAGAGCCAGGACAATGTGGCCTTTCAGTGCTGTTCCCACAAGGTGCTCATGGACCGTCAATGCTGAGGACCATGAAGTGTGGTCCTCTGCCCAGACATCCTGGGCAACTACTTCCTCATTTTGTTACTGCATTAAAGGTTGTTATAGGGGAACACAAATGACTTGCTTAGTCTCAGGTGGAGGCGCGCAGGAGGTGACATTCATGGGAGTCTTCACATTGAGGCCAGGCAGACCAAACAGCAAAGGCAAGTACCTGCTGCCATTCCCACCCTGGTGACCTGGGGCCAGTTGTCAGTCCTTGTCCTCTGGGCTTAGGTGTTAGTCTGAACATAGGAAATTTGTGTGAGGAAGGCCTAGAGAGGGGGTGCACCGGGCTGTGCATGAAGTTAAGACACAGTGATGATTATACGATGATCTCCAATTCACGTCCCTTAGAGGATGAACCCAATGCTTGCCTGACAGAAGTGCCACATTGAGTTCCCGCGTCATTCATCACCTATCACCAGCACTCGCTCTCAGGACAGCCTGAGTGTCTGGCACACAGCCTCCGGCCTTAAGACTGGGGGAAGAAAACGACACTGACATCCGAGCTGCCAGGGCCTTGGCACTCACTTTGGACCTCCCCAGCTTCCTGCTGCTTTGTCCCTGGGACTTGGCCCTCTAGGCTCTAACACCCTGTCCCCTGTACTCCTGCTCCTGGAAAGCAATATGGTAACCAAATTCATGGGCTAAGGCCTTGTCACTTGCTGATCTTTGTACTTAGCCAGACGGGCACTGTACCAGTCTGTACTCACGGCCCTGGGAGTGGGAAATGTACCTCCTCAGCCACATCTCACAGCCGAGGAGACAGGTCACACAGATGCTCTAGGCAGCGAATATGGCTGCCACTGCACCTGAGAAACTGTCCTAATCCCTCCCTCTTTCATTCTTCATTCCCTTGGTCGCCTCAGTTCACGATGGAGCCAGTGCCTCTGCCCTCAGGAGGCAAAGGATGCCAAAACCGGCCTGCACCCTAGTTGAGATCTAGCCTGTGCTCTAGGTCAGAGAGATCTTGCTAGCCTGTGCTCTAGCTCAGAGAGATTTTGCTAGCCTGTGCTCTAGCTCAGAGAGATCTTGCTAGCCTGTGCACTAGCTCAGAGAGATCTTGCTAGCCTGTGCTCTAGGTCAGAGAGAGATCTTGCTAGCCTGTTCTCCGGCTCAGAGAGATCTTGCTAGCCAGCTCTGTTTGGCACCATGGCCATAGAACTTAGCCTAGAACCCTGTGGGATATTGCTGAGCTGGGGAGGTCACTCCAAGTCCCAAGTGTTTGCTCCCCACCTCTGGGAGCAGCTGGGAAAGGCGAGAGAATTATAGCGGCCAGTTCAGAAGCCGGAACCACCATGAAGTGTAAAACCTTGACTTGGTGGCTCAACAGAGGCCCCATGAAGGGGCAGCTGCTGTCAGGGCTCAGAACGGCACCTGTCTGGCTGCAGCCCCACTCGACATCTGCTGCCCCTGCCCTAGCTGCCGTGCCTGGAGGCCTTCAACTCTGCACATGTGCCTGCACATCATGTGTTTATCTTTAGCAGTACCCTCCTGGCCCCAGGGTGCTTCTTCTGGCCTCAGCAGAGCCCACTGAGGGTCTGTTCAGAGCTAACTAGTTCCTGTTACAAGCTTGGAGACTGGTTGGCTATGAGCCAGTCAAGGACATCCTTGCCTGGGACAAGGGACCTCCTCCGGAGTTCTCTCCTGTGCCAGGTTACAGCCTCCTGCCATGAGTGAGGGTCAGATTTCTCTTCTGATTCACTGTCTGTTTGCTGTGTGACATCATGCCAGTCCCTTCCCTTCTCTGAGTCAATTTCTTCACGGACAAACAGATCAAAGCACTCACAGACAAATCCGTCCTCAGAGCCACGCCAAGTGCCGGTGCTGCTGTCGCCTGGTGGTGGAAAAGAATGACAAGGGTGGGTTTGTCTGTTCCTGAGGGCCTGACAGCTCCCCACTGGGCCTGGGCCTGCAGGGCCCCGGCTGGGGGTCTCCTCCCACCCCTCATCTCGCCCCCACTCAGAAGCCCTCCTGCCGAGGACTCTTCAGCACCAGGGGGTCTTAAGGATACTTAAGTCGCAAACTATGTGTTGATAATAAAATTTGCCTGCCTCTCACAGACATCCAATTTGCTTACTATCCAACGATAGCACTGGGTGCCGGCTTCTGAAATTGTTTTAATCTCTGCCACTGAGCGCTTCTGGCAGGTTCTTCAACTGGAAAATAGGAAATGAGTTAGAAACAATGGAGGGCCTTGAATAATCTCACTTAAGATGTTTGATCTATCTGGGGAGGAGGTGAAGTTGAAATCCATTTCCTGGTTCACAGCCGGACACAGGGCGGGAGGGAAGGGAGATGCCTGGGGGTGTGAATAACCTGGGCCTCACTGATCTATCCAGCTATAGCCAAGACAAGGACTCCACACTGTCATGTGTCTTGCAACCCTGGAAAGCCTCAGGAGACCATCTGGGCATCACCCTGAAGGTGGGTGTCCCACTCTGTACGGATGGAATTGACCTTTAGATAGGCAGGTTTGGATGCTCAGAGTCTGTGCCGTGGCTTGTCTCCACCACACTCCAGACCCAAATGCAGATCCAGGCAGAGGAGATGGCTCAGTGGGTAAGAGCGTTTGCTATACAAGCACGAGGATCTGAGTTCAAAACTCCAGAACCCGTGTAAAAAGCCGATTGTGGTTGCGTGTGCATCTGTAACCCCAACATTGTTGGAGATGGAGACAGAATCCGTGGGGCTGGCTGGCCACCAGCCTAGCTTCAGGTTCAGTGAGAGACCCTGTCTCAAGGGAATAAGGTGGGGAGTGATGGAGCAGGACACCTGATACCCTTCTCTGGCTTCCACATACACACATGCATGCATGGTCTCTGCCACATCCCACATGTGAACGTGCAGAACACACACACACATGCACGCACACATGCGCTCACACACACACACACACACACACACACACACACCCCACTTCAGTGCAATCCATCCAGGGCCAGGAAGGCACAGTGAAGATGATACATCATCTCATCACTACATCTTCACAGACCTGAGAGCCCCTGGCTCTCAAGACTTCCTTGCATGAGGACCCCAAGGACAGGAATAGAGGCACCTGTGACATTTGTGCTTTCTCTATGGGTAGGTTCTACCCAGGCAGGTGTGGAAGGGTACCCTCAGCAGAGAAGAAAACACGGAGACTGGCCTCCCCACCGAGAAGACTGTCACTGCTTCTAGCCCACTCCGCGTGGATGAAGATTGCTGGCTTTAGCAAGAAACAAGCTCTCAAGGCCAAGGTAGGCAGAGGGAGGTTCAACCCTGACCTTTACCAAGACACACGTCAGGCAAACACATGGACACCGACAACTGCGTACATCTCATGTGGCACCAGGACAGAGGAGCCGACTCACATATGCCCCTGAGGGACCCCGTGGCTCTCACTGTCTGTCCTAGCAAAGCACATGGCTTATAAGTACACCAGGTTCCCGATGGTGACGAACAATGGGGGAGGGTGTCTGATTGGATGTTCATTTGTGTGTCACATATACTCTGTACACAGTTAGTGTGGGTGGCAGCTGATGTTTCGGGGGAGTCTTCCTGTGTCTCCATCCTTTCAGGTCTCCCCAGTACCTTTGAGGGCAGAGAGTGAGCACTGATGTGGGACCTGGAGGGTGGGCTGGGTCTTGGCAGAGGATTCATGGTGATCTCTGTGACTTCAGCCAGGGTGTGATTGGGAGCCAGCTTATTCTTGTCCAGCCATTCTGCCCTTCGGGTATTATAGTGTGACCCCACCCATCCCTATTACAGCTTCCCTCATCTCCCCAGGCCTGGCCCCTCGGGGTCCTGGGTTGGGGGTTTAATGCATTATTGATCTCCCCAAGAAGGGAAAGTGCTGCAGCCGTAGGCCCAGGTAGCTTATTTTGTGCGTCGATGACATTCAGGTACTAGTGAAAAATTATACCAATTATTAAATCAGCCATTATTACTTCAAAGTGCAATCAGTTGTCACAGCGGAGAGAGCTTGCACGGCGCGTTATTAGTCGGGCTGTGTGCACAGGGAAAGTGCTGAGAGGGGAGACTTTAACCAAAGGGCAAATGCATGAAATTTACTTAGAAATAGCGATTTATCACCCCTGGGTTTCCTACTGCTCAAATCCAGGCAGACACTTGGCTGGCAGGAGACAGGCTCGGCGGCTGCCCTGCCCCCTGCAGCTCCCACCCTGACAGGAAATGAAAAATTGAGAAGTCGTTGTAACAGCTTAAAGATGCATTATCCTTTTGATGTGCAATTTGAGCTTCAGATCCAAAGGCAGGTGAAATAACTGGCACCCACACGGGCAATGGGGGAGAGGGAGGCACCTCTCCCAGTGCGGGAGGGGCTACGACAGGGCCCAGGTTAGCTGCACCCATCTTAGTGGATCTCCAGACATGGAGAGCCCTGGGGATGGGACATGACGAGGACCCAGGAAAGAGACGTGGGAGAGGTAGAAGGAAAGTCACGGAGAGAGTAAGACGCTAAGAGTCAGAGACACATTGGCTGAGGCAGGAAGAAAGGGATGAAGGCAAAGGGAAGGAAAGAGTGTGAAGACAAAATGGTAATGGAGCCAGAGGGAAAGGAATGGTTGAAACCAAGTGTGCAAGGACTCAGTGTGCAAGCCTGTGAATGTGCACTGAGGGGCATGCAGGCATGTGGACATGTGAACACACTGAGTGTGTGAGTGTCCAAACACATGCATGTGCAAGTGTGCATGAGCATGAGGGTGAGTGGGTTAGAGCATACCTGTAAGCTTGCACGTGTGAGTGGGTTGGTGACCGGGGCAACCTGGTGGGGCCCAGATGTTGGCATGGATGGGGGCCCCTGTTAAGCACCTTCAAAAGCAGAGGCTAGGTCTCCTGATGGCTACAAACCCCTCTTCCTTTAGCAATGGAGCATCTAGGCCTCAGAAAAGCCCGTCGTACCCACCATTTTCAATTGTTCTCAGCCTGCCCCAGAGACCTCTTGCGGTCCATTCTCCGCCCCAATCAAAGTTCCATCCAACTAAGGACAGAGTGAAGCTCTCTCACCTTAGCAGCCCACTGAGGGTTGGGGACACACCCTGACCACACAGGAAGCTCTGACTGACCTTTGCCTGCACTGCTGTGTGATCTTTAGCAAATGGGGTCCCTCTCTGAGGTGCCTTCCTGAAGTGGCTTCTGTTGGTGGAGAGTTAGTTAATCTTCCATGGACTCTGCACTCAGGAATATGATGTGCCAAGGCGTGCTAGCACCATAGCCATCCTTATAAAGCCTAGTTGTAAGGTAGTCTCTCTGTGAGGCCCTGCTATGGCCTCCTGTGTTATCTACTGGCCGCCAGTGGCTGTAGCTCACCAGCTCACTGGGCCTTTCTGTGGCCTTTTAGCCAACCTGGTGTTGGAGGGTGCTGGGAGTATGGGCAGGTGGCATAGCACCAGCGATGACAAAGCGTACTCCGCACACACATCTGAGGAGCAGCAGAATATGCCTGAGAGGGCAGAGGACTCTAGCGGACAGACCAGGCAAGGTCAACCTGAAGACCTTGGGGTTAACAATGGCAGTGGGCACTTGTGAAAAAGGAACGCCATGAAGAGTGGCTATCTCTGACAGAGTCGTTGAGAAGGACCTTAACATTGTCCTGTTCTATATCTGCTGAGTCAGGGTTAGATTTATGACTGGGAAAATGAGACAAAGTTCCCTGAAATAACCAGAGAGGCCCAAGAAGCCCTGAGTCTCTCAAGGCCCTCAGGGCTGTGGTGGGGCATGGAGGTTCTAGGGCCAGGCTTCTTATTCTGAATATGAGCTTGCACACACACATATGGGCTGACTGGCAGACACACACGTGGAGGTCCAAAGTCCCTGTTCTCATGTCTTCTCTCGCAAGGCCGGGACGCCCCATCATGTGCGTTCCCCTGAGCAACCCAGCTCACCCACCTGCTGCACAGGCTCACAAAGCTGTGGAGCCTGAGTCTGAGACCCAGGTAAAGGGACACCAATGTGGGGCAGAATGGCCTGGGTCCCCTCTCTGTCTTTCAGGGGACAAACAAAACACAGAGACAGGCTCAGCCAGGTTCTTCTCTCCTCTGCTACAGCCACACACCTTCTTCTCCAAAGCCAGTGTCTGGCACTCAGGGGCCCAGAACAAGCCCTGCAGCAACAGGAAGAGTACCATTTCTGAGGTGAGAAAACTGAGGAAAAGGGAAAGGGTTGGCCGTGAGCGTGGGTGGTAAGGCTGGACACAGCCCAGCTGCTGGCTCTGGGTCCATGCCCTTTCCATGACACCATCTCGCTGGAAACGGATGGCAGCGAGAATGCAGAACTAATCAACTCCTCTATTGATCCTGGCTTCTCCATCCAGGAGATCGATCTTCCCATTAGAAAGGGGTGGGAGGCACGATCAGAAGGCCAGAGGGCCTGGAGACCCCCTCAGCTTGGGAGCAAGAACAGCCATAGACCCTAGTCTGAGCTCAGTCCCCTGGTGGTTCATCTGGGTCACAACAGTAAGACCTGGCAGGGCACGGTGGCCAAGGCCTGGACTCACAGATCAGTAGCACTGCAGAGGTGCCTTCTACCTGGCCAGGCCAGGGGCAGAGAGGCTTCCAGAGTACCAGTTTCTAGCTCTCAGCTTTATGGCCAGGCCTTCTACCCGCCTACCCATCCAGCTTCCCCCTCACCTATTTAGTCACCTAACCTTTTCTGAACCAGTTTTGTGTAAGATACCATGGTTCCTAGGGAACCTCGGGATGCCCATTGTCTGGTTGAAGCAATGAGGGCATTGGACACACTGAGTTCCAGGCTACAAAGGAGTCATTGTCAACACCTCCTAGAAGTTGGTCCTTTTGCTGTTGTAAGGTCTATCAGCTTTACTATTTTGCTTCTCTTGGAGTGGAAGCTTGTTAGGGACAGAGAGATAGTTGTATTTCTCTCCATGGTTCTGCAAGCACTCATAGCAATGCCTTGCACAAGGCTGGACCTGAAGAAACCATTGGCTGGATAGATGGATCATGTATGTATGTATGTATGTATGTATGTATGTATGTATGTATGTATGTGACAGATAACAGATGAATGGATGTAGATGGGTGAATAGGTGTGTGTGTGTATATGTATGTATGTATGTATGTATGTTTGTGTGTACGTATATATGTATGTATGTATGTTTGTGTGTCTGGGTGGATAGATGGGTGGGTGGGTGAATGGATGCAGGGATGCATAGGTGGTTGAGTAGGTGGATGGGCAGATATGTAGGTAAGTGGGTGGGTGAATGAGTGAATGAATGGGTATATAAGTGGTTAAATGAGTGGATGGATAAGTAAGTACATAGATGGATGGACACATGCATTGGTGAGTGGGAATGTGGATGGTAGGACATATAGAGGACAAACAAATGGGTGTATGAATGGGTACGTGGATGGATGGATGGATGGATGGATGGATGGATGGATGGATGGATGGGGAGGTGGGTAAATACATAGCTGACAATTATCATTTGGCTATGTCGTGTTTCTCCTGAAGGTTCATGTATTAGTTGAGTTGCCAGCTGATGGATTTTTGAGACCAGATCCTCACGGCTCTGATGAATCCCATAGACTGATCTCTTGCTGGATTCATAGGGTGGTGACATTATGAGGGGGTAATAAAAGTGAGGAGTGGAGCCTAGGTGGAGGAAGTAGGTCACTGAGGGTGTCCTGGGCGTTACATCTTGCTCTGGTTCCTGTGTTTCCTTCTTTCTCCTTCCTGTCATGAGGAAGCTTCTCCCTTGCTATGATGTTTTACTCCACAGTGGACCCAGAGGACCACGACTGAGCTCTCCAGAATCTTTGCTTTTAGTTGTTCCTGCCAAGCATGCGGTCACATCCAAGAGTTCAGAAGTGCATCCGCCCCCTGCAGATTCTGTTTCTAGTTGCTCACTTCTGATGAAGGGGGCTCACCACTTAGCAGCAGTCCCTTGAGCAGACAGACTGTTCTCATTAGGGATCCCAGCCCAGAGCAAGCCGGGACTGGAGAGTTGCCATCCTCCATCCATTTGCTTCACCGCTTCGTGGTGTGGTTAAAGCACGCCATTGAAGAAAGAGTATCTTCTCAGCCCTGTGTAAAGTCCCCACGGGCTTTGTCTGTCCTTATTACCTCTGCATGTGGTGGCTGGGAGCTCACTCAGAATTGTCAAGATATCTCATAAAGTGAGGCTCCCCTAGGAGAGAGCATGCTGGGTAAATTCCCACTAGTCAGAAATGATCAGAACTATCGCCTTCTTTATCCTAGATTCCATTCCTATTAAGATAAGGTCAAATGATCCAACATATGAATAGGGGCTTATGTATTCAGATCAGACAAAACAAAAGTCAAAACAGGCATGGGTTATTTATGCTTTGGAAGAGACTCTTAATGTGACAAAAGAGACCCAGGACAAGAGACCTAGTGTGGGATGATGTGTGGGAGCTTGGCTGAATTTGGGTGAGGCCACCCTCTTCTCAGGGTGTGTCACACAGTAGGTCTGTATTGGCTCTGGTTGCACCTAGACACCCAGATCTTCCTCTCCTGTCCCAGCTTCTCAGACTCACTCCAGCACTACCCTCAGGATATGGCCAGCCAAAGACATCCTATTTGAGCTGTCCTCGCCTTGATGGTGTCTACAAGCATGCTCACAGCCCAACACTACACTGCCATCATCTCTTACTACCTTTCACCTTGGCCATTAGGAGGAATGGCTTTTGAGCATCCACTGTAAGTTGCACTTCGTGCTAAGGACTGAGTGAACAGCCATGCTTTCTAAAGAGTTGTTGGATGGAGGACATTCATCTCCTAGGAGATGGGAAGGGTCTCACTGAGATGCCTGGACCAGTGGAGTTCAGCCAGGCACCTGGTTTAGGAAGGTGCTTATGTTAGGGGTGGGTTGTGAAAGAACTATCACTTGGGTACCTAACATGCATTCTCCTGGGGAATGTCACTGTGGAGGGAGGAAGTGATTTCCCTGGGGACAGCCCTGGGAAGGGTTGTCTGGCTTCAGGAGAGCCGAAATGGGCCAATCAGAGTGGACAGACATTGGCATAGGAGGTGGGTCCTTTCCTTTATATATAAAATAGATGCAAGGTATTCAGTTGATCAGTGGTGACAAAAAGATTTCAGTACCAACCAGAGTTTTCCTGGGAGGGAGGGACATTTCCCATTGGTCTGAGCCCCAGACATCTACATTTCTGTTCCTCCTCCCTAGCCCACTAGAGTCAGCTCTCTGGACACCAACACTTATTTGCAGAGAGAGGAGGGCCAGGCCTGCAACCGTTGCAAATTGAGAAGATGAAGGGCTACTGGCCTCCCCAGGTGCAGGGGCACAACCCCCACAGGTCCCTGGGCCTGGAAAGGGGCTCCCAATTACAGCCTCCATCAGGCCCTGGAAGGCTTCTCTGAAATGAGAGCAGGAGCAGGCGATTGCCGCTGGCACCGGGGAAACTCCAGATATATAACTTCCTGGAACATAATTAGCTGCTCACTTCAAAGATGCATTGGGGTTTGTGTAATAGGCACCGGGCAGCTCACAGACGGCGGAAAGCCAGAGAAAAATGGGGCCAGCTGACTTGGAAATGGAAGAAGACAAAACGTTTTCAGCGAGGGGCTTCCTGCAGTGGAGACACCAGGACCTGAGAAAAAGCAATAATGATCACAGTGACTCCTTTTTACAAATGTCCCCACTGCTGAGGCTTGACCCAGGGCTGGCAGTCCAGAGCATTGAGGGTGGCCTGTCTTCATGAGGCAGAATCAGTATCAGAAGCAGCAAGCAAGAGCCCAGAATCACAGACAAGTGGGGACTGGAACACACACTGAGTCCAAATTCCTCCAGGCTGCCTGACCCTCCTGCTCCAGCCTCCCAGACCATGCAGTCTGCTTGCCCCTGCAGGAGAGGGAAGGTCTGGGGAACACATGCTTGAATGTGGCTTTCTCCCATTCTGAACAAGCCAGGAGAGACGCTGAAAGCAAAGAACAATTAGACCTGCTTTCTGTGGCACCTGTCACAGGCATGTGCCATCTGGGCCCAGTTATTCTGGTTGCTGAAGTCCTGAGTCTCTGGATATTAATGCAGTAGCAGTGATTTCCCACTACAGTAAAGGGATTGAGTCCACTGGAGTAGGGAGAACCGGGTCCTGCCCACACAGACTTCAGCAACTCAAATACCTTCTGACTGTAGCTTGTTTTGTTCCTGGGACTCGGCATATTCTCTCTAGGAACACACGTATCAGTGCTGGAACTCTGCCACTTTCAGACACATTCAGCTGGCAAGACTCTGTCACATGGCCAGGCTTGCTTTCAAGGGAAGCTGGGAATGTAGGAAATATGCATCCATCCATCCTTCCATCATTCATTCATCACATCCATCTATCCATCCTATACACCTAAACCATTCTATCCACCCACCCATTCCATGCATACATTCATCCATCTGTTCCATTCATTCATTCACACATCCATCCATTCATACATACATCCATTCCATCCATTCATACATACATCCATTCCATCCATTCACATATCCATCCATCTATCCATTCATTCATCCATCCCATCCATCTTATCCATCCTACACAATCTATTTTTTCTATGCATGCATGCATGCATCTAATCATTCCCATCTACTCATGCATGTATACATCTACTCCACGCATCTATCCATTCCATTTATTCATCCATGTATCCCATCCACCCATCCATCCACCCATCCATCCATCCACCCATCCATCCATCCATCC
>LOJH01014745.1:12144-23903 GCA_001685095.1 Ellobius talpinus
GAGGCCAGCCTGGTCTACAAAAGCTAGTTCCAGGACAGGCTCCAAAGTTACCGAGAAACCCTGTCTAGAAAAACGAAAAAGAAATGCACCTACCCACAGACGTGCCTTACTTGCTTTCCACTGAACCTTAAAAACTTTAATAAGAGAAAATAACATAAAATTAGGATTTCTACTTTCTCTAAAATGATTAGAGGGGAACAAACAGAGGGAAAATATTTGTGCCTGGCAAGAACTATTGAACTGAAGAGATCAATATTTAAATGTAAATTTCTAGTTTACCAAACTAGCTATTACTGACTATTGACTATTAGCCTTTGAATTGATAAACCACGTTAACTTCCTTGGAGCCAAAAAACACACTACCATGTTTATTTCAGTGTTGGGTTCTCTCACACTTTACCTTGGAAGAAGAAAGTAGAAAACAGCAACAGAAATGATGATGTCAACTGCCATTTCAATGCTTAGCCTTGCCATAAACTCAGATGTGGAGGCTGATTAGGTGCTAAGATGAAGCAGGCCCCTAAAGAGGAGGCATCAAGCGTAAAGCTGAAACTGATCATTCAGTCTGGCAGTTCCAATGCTTACCATCTTCTATCCACGAAGCTCAAGGTCCTGGTGTGTAAGAAAGCTGTTGGACCTAATTCATCCCTTGAGGGATGAATGTCAAAATAGGTGGTGATGTGACATCGGGATATATGTTTACACACAATAATATGCATTCGTAATATAATCCACAAAGGCAAAATGGCCATCAATCTGCATGATATATGTGTGTATCAGGCGGCAGGAAAGGAACTGTGAATTTGAATGGAACGAGCCCAGGCAGATGGGATAGAGTGAGCAGTCATCAGTGTAATTCCACACAGACATGCAGAAGTGTTGCGTGATAGATAACGGCAAAAGACCCCAGAGTTTTTTCAAACTTCAAACATGCCGAAGAAAATATCTCCGCAGAGAGATTATCAGCTTCTCACATAATTTTCACATGTCAAATTGACTTAATGAAAGTTTCTAGTAGTTCATTTCTCTCCCTTAGTTCTTACTAAAAATGTACCAGAGTTTAAAACTTCCCATCTTTAAATAAGAATTTACCAACCTGAATTCCCAAATCACTAAGGGCAAGGACTTTCAAGCATATTGCTCTCAGAAAAATCTATATTAAAAAAAAATAAAATTGGGCAATGAAATTTACACAGAATAAAGGTTTTGAAAGGTCATGAGAGAAATGGGAAGGGACTTCCTTGAAACATGCACCCTAACCACAAAGAACGCTGGGATAATAGGTGTGAAAGGTGGTGTCAGGGTCTGGCTGGATGTGAATATGGGAATCAGCTGGGTCTCTGGGGCATCTATGACAGTTTTAGGCAACCTACTTCAACTTGAAGCAGCTTAACATTTTAGAACTGAGCCTGTACTTAAGAACTTGAATTATTAAGAAATCATCCACCACCAACACCAAAAGAAATCTGAAACACTGCCACTGACTTGAGTGCAAATTGCTTCTATAAATGAGTGCACTGTGTCCCTGGCGTTTCCCACAATTCACTCCATTCTGCAGGAACCACTGTGAATTCCAGACCTCATGGGGCTCTGTCCCCCAGTCCCAGTAAATAAAGCCTACCTCTGAGCATGGCAGTGATGTCTCTACACCACTTACTTTCCCTCTGTTATAGCTACTCTTGGCTGTCTTAGTTGCTACAGGATCTAGCCAGACCGTTCAATTCCTCTAAAAATGCTGGGTTCTCTTACATTTCCAGGATTATTTTATGTGCAATTCTCTCTGCAAAAAAGGTTGTCTTCTCCTTTGCTTCTCCCTAGCTAACCGAGATACACGCACAATCCCAGTTGAGCAGCAAATTCTCATGGGTTACAATCAATACTTCTACAGCGTCCCCCGAAAAGTACATGTGATGGTTCGGATGACTATGAAATTTTATTTTGTTCTGTAGTAGTATAGCAACATAAAAATGCCTACGCTAGATAAAACCTTTATAATGAACCAAATAAACTTTTATAGTGACTGAGAGATAAAATTAAGGATCATTTAATATTCTTTGGATTTTTCTCATCTAAATACAAAAATGTCTAAGTGAACGAAAGCATAAACAGAGGGCTGCAGACATGGGTTGGTAGTGTTCAATGAGTAACAATCTGGCTGGGCTTGTCCAGCTTGGTTCTCGCACCTACATCAGGTAGTCCACAACCTCATGCAACTCCAGCTCCGGGGCATCTTCTTCTGGCCTCCCTGGGCACTGACCACACATGTGTATACCCCCCCACACACACACACACGCATACACACACACTGAATCTTTAAAACCGAAAAACATATACATGGGAAAGAACCAAATTGTAAACGATTTCTCATTACACTGAGATACAGAAAGTTGTTGAGTGAATGTATCAATAAGAAGTTCAAAAGTGAGTATTTAAAAGTCAAATCTTTTAGAAAATAAGCAAGAGAAGGTTGCTTCACTGGAGTCATTTTACAGTTCACAAACACATAAGAAAAGACATTTGATGTTTTTAATCCATTAAAGAAAGGCAAGCTAAAATGACAGTGAAATCATTAACAAATACCAGAATGACTAAAATCTTAAAAATAGTATCAATACCAAATGCTGCTAATGAGGATGAGAAAATGAATGAGTCATTCAGTGATGAAGATAGCTTAAAATAGAACTGTCAATTTGGACAAAAGCTGGACAGTATTTTGTAAAACTATATACTATGTAATTACCATTGTTTTGTGAAGCAGTGGGTTTTACTGGTGTCATTTACAGAAATACGGGTGAGGGGTTACTTACAAGAACAGAAATGACTCAAATACACTACATCAAATACCCATAATATCCAGAAAGGAAAAATAAAAATATCTCTCAGTGAGAAAACAATTAAAGAAACGTGTGTGTGCGCGCGCGTGCACACGCGCGTGTGTGCAAAATTAAACAACCCTGCAATGAAAAGGAATAAACTATTAATACATGTAATAGCTTACCTGGATCCCAATAGAATTAAGCACATTGAACCACTAAAGCCAAAATGAATAAAATATACACAGAAGCTTTACAACTTCCTATGGTGTTACACCCCCAAATAAAAGCATGGTTAGCCAAGTGTGATTGAACACATCTGTAGTCCTAGAATATGGGAGACAGAGGCAGATGGATCTCTATTGGTCTGAGGTCAGTCTGCTTTGCATAGTGAATACCAGACCAGCCAAGGCTACATAGTGAGACTTTGCCTCCAAATCCAAAAAAAAGGAAGGTAGCATTGTTAATTGAAAATAATGTTGAGTAGAAAGTGCATTTACTACATTGAACCTGCTGAACCTACCCAACACTGTGAAATACAGACGGCACAGCAGAAGACTGGCTGTTTAATCTTGTCATCACCTACACACAAATTATCTCTTTCTATAAAGTGTTATATAGGATTGTGCCTGGGAGACAAGGAGGCCGCCTAACTACACAGTTGCTCAGCTTGAACTGGACAGCAGGTGAGCAGGGCCCTCATCAGGGGAATGTCTAAGTGGTGACATGCTGGCCTGGGTGGTGACCTGCTGGCCTGTGAGCCTGACATACACCTGTTATCATGCAATGATCTGTAAGCTCAAACCTAGAAATAAGGGTTGTCTTTTCATGCATTTACCCAGTTAATAAACCATACGATCTGAAATTTGCACCAAGCTCTTGCCGAACTGTAAGACTCCAGTTGCAGCCACAAGTGGGTTCACATGGAGGGTCCTAAAGCACCGCTGCTTTCAGACTCCACTCAGGTCTTGGAATGATAGTGTCCCCTGTAATAACAGGAAGAGTGTGGAGCAGGAGAAACTGAATTTGTTTTGTATTGCTTTCTATACCCTCAA
Source organism: Ellobius talpinus (assembly GCA_001685095.1). Classification (NCBI taxonomy): domain Eukaryota; kingdom Metazoa; phylum Chordata; class Mammalia; order Rodentia; family Cricetidae; genus Ellobius; species Ellobius talpinus. The sequence continues at coordinate 16,013 of LOJH01014745.1, forward strand.
ACACATTTGTGCACATGTGTTGATGGAGCCCAGATATTACAAAATTCTAGCAACTGGAGAGCAAAGAGGTGAACGAAACTTTTAACTATTCTCATTAAAGTTCCTAGTTTTTCTACACAGGCATTTTTCTGCTAGATATACATAATTGAAGAGTAAAAGTGAGATCCAGGCAGTGGTGGCACACATCTTTAATTCCAGCAATCAAGAGACAGAGGCAGACAAATTTTTGTGAGTTCAAGGCCAACCTGCTATACAAAGCAAGTTCCAATACAGCCACGACTACACACAGAGAAACCCTATCTCGAAAAACAAATTTAAAAAAAAAGAGTATACCTTAATAATATAGTTTGTCCTTAATCTCTTTCAACCCAACTTTATCCGAAATTATTAAAATCCGTGATGAGAAAATAATTCCATGGTACAAGTACAGTGCAAACATGAGAGCCTAAGTTCAGATCCCCAGTACGTACACAACATGCTAGCATGCACCAGTAAACACAGCACTAGAGATGTAGACACAGGATCACTAGAACTCACTGGCCAGCCATTTTTGAGAAATTAGCAAGCTCCAGGCTCAGGAAGAGTCAGTCTCAAAAAACTAAGGTCTAAAGAGATAGAGAACAATGTTCCTCCTACAACATCTGGTCTTTATCACACCCACAGTCAAAGGCACACAAGTCCACTCCTCTGGATGTGTGTGAACACACACACACACACACACACACACACACACACACACACACGCATGCACTCAAACTTACCAGTTACAGAACTCTTAACTTATGGACATGTGAGTTAATAAAAAAAAATCAGTCTGCACACAATGGGATTAGCTAAGTAAACAGGGAAATGTGTAAGACTGAAAGATATTTATCCTAAAGCTAAGCTTTTTCCTCTGCAGTACAGGATCTCATTCCCTTCTACTGGGGTTGGGGTGGGGCCTCTCTAACTCAGAATCCCCACTTTTCTCCCACCTCTTTGGTTTGCCCTTCTAGACTGCTTACAATCTCCCCTATCTTAACAACAAGAGCAAGGGTGACCACTGGTTGCCACGTGGTCCCAGCTGGGTTTCCACCATTCCTCCAACTCGGCTTAGCAGAACTCTGCAGGTGCTCTGTGGACTCAGTCCACTGTGCCCGCACTCTCAGACTTCTCCAAACGAAAACAGTTCGAGCTAATGATTCAGTAGGCATTTCATTTCTCAACCTACTCTGCCATTCTGAACCCGCCCTCTGACTACATGAATTCTCAAACCAAACATATGCCAGAAACATGAGCACTTGGGAGACCGAGGTAGGAGGGTTACTATGAGTTTGAAGCCAAACTGGGCAACACTGCAAGTAGCAGGCCAACCACAGTGACAAAGCAAGACATTGAAGAAAGAACAGGAGAGAAGAATACAGAGAAGTAGGAAGAGATGGAGAAAGAGAAAGAAGGGAAGAAAGCAAGTAAAGAGGGCAGGAAGGATAGGAGAAGAAAAGGAAGGTGAGGGTGAAGGTGAGCATTCTCCATGAAGAACTTCAGACACATGTTGGTGGTGTTTTGTTTCTACTGCCAATAGTTTGGTGACCCTCTCTTGTAAGGGGCTATCTGTTTGTTCCCAGCTGTTTAGCCCCAAAATAATCACTCAGAAACCATATTATTTGCAATACTGTTTGACCAATAGTGTAAGCATATTTTTGGCTAACTCTTACATCTTCATTTAACCCATTTCTAGTAATCTGTGTATCGGAGGGGCTTACTAGCAAAGTTGCAGCATGTCTGTCTCTGGTGGAGGGTCCATGGCTTCTCTCTGGCTCCGCCTCCTTCTCCCAGCATTCAGAATAGTTTTCCCCACCTAGTTCTACTCGGCCCTATCAACAGGCCAAGACAGTTTCTTTATTCACCGATGGTATTCACAGCAAACATAGGAGAATCCTACATCAACCTTCTTCGGGGCTTTTTTGTTTTTTTTTAATGAATGCATCCTTGGGCCAATTACTCAATTAAAGCTTCCCATGAATCTCTTTTTTGCCGCATTTTTGCTGCAATCTTACATGGGCAATCTTAAACACCATTGTTTCCACTGCTAAATAATTTTTTATCTCTACTTCCAGTCACTCTCTAAACTCTTAAGATATAGGAGGTGTTAGGAATGACTTTTATCCATACTGTGTCAGTCAGATAACCAGAACAGGCATTGAAATAGTAAGCTGTGACTCTTGACTCCAATACCATTCCTCTAGTTCTGCTGGAGGGCAAGGTCAAGCTTCGAAGAAGCAGAACTGTGTGTTCCAAAGTTTCAAAGGAATGAAGGCCTTTGTGGCAAACTGAAGCTTAGATAACAAGAAGGTTAACATAAGCAGGAGAGAATATCTATATATGATTTTAAAAGATGCTAGAACTGGAAGTGTGGAAAGATAAGGTGAAATGCAGAGACCATCCTAACCAAAGAACCAAAGATGCTTTTCATTGTTTTTCTTCTCTTTGTGCTGTCTTGGCAATTACTTAATGAACAAAGTTAGCTGCTACCACACTGTTAAACCCGAGCCTCCAGCATACCCATTTTGTAGGCGTAACTTAGGAACTATTTAATCAGCTAGGGATCAGGGTTCACATTTTAATAATCTCATGATCTCACAGTATTAAGCAGCAGGGGAAAAAAGGCAATGTAAGAGATCATGAACCTCCGATTATTAATGGCTGCGTACAAGTTGTATAACACAATCTCTGATGCCGTCACTTCCCTTAGAGGGCAACAAAATCAGGGGTTGCAGAGAGGCATGGACAGGGTAGGGTACCTGCCGGTCAGGACAGAGGGGGGCATCTGGGATCCCAGATAGGGAACTCCAGAGTGTTCGCAGTCTGCATGTCTGGCCACGCACAGTACAGTTTCCAGACTCTGTTCTATTTATAGACTAGCTAGTTCTCTGTAGCCAGAAGAAGACATCAACACCACCCAAATAATTATAAATATTCATACATTCAAGAGTAACTGTCTTTACTTCGCAAGATGAAAAGTAAACTGCTTCTATTTTCGTGCCTTACTACAATTATCTTGTTGGTGATCATATTGCACTGGTAATTAAGCATTGTTTCTTTATAGATCTGTCTAACTTGACAGTAAACATTACTTTTATCAAAGCACTCGTTTCTAGAAGTTTAGCACACCACAGTCATACCTTTAAAAAAATGAAATAGTGATTTAAGAGTCTTTATTATTTGAACCATTTCTTCTTCCCATCACACAACACAAAGAGAATTTCCATAATGATAAAACTGATAGGTCACAAAGGAGAGCCTTGCTCAAAGAGCTGGACTAATCATGACCTATGAACTTCTTTCAAAGTTAAACTTCCATTTTTTTATCACTATAACACTAGAAATGCATGAAAATACATCAAAACCAACAGAGATCAGAGAGAAACTGAGGGAAAATTTCAAGAAACTGAGATAACACACAGATCAAATTCCACTTGATCCATAGGAATCATACATTGCTCTAATGATCCTGGTACCCGGGGCACTAGAAGACTTAGACAACACTCACTGTCTGCATAGGGCAATCCAGCTGTGTGCAGTGGCCTTGAATCCAACAGAAAGATGAAGGGAGAGCCTCCAGCAAAGCTTGGGGGTATTTTTCAAACACTGAGAAGTTTAGTCTTCCCAAACTTCTCCACGGACAGAGCAATAACTCAGGGATGCCATGCTGGTGTCAGTGGATTACCTCAAATTGAGATGTCTTTCTGAGGCTGCTGCTTCTCAGCAAATAATTATTCTGATAAATCATGCAAACAGAACTCCTGTTCAGCGGGGTGGCAAAAATATCCAGTGCATTATCTCAGCACATGGGTAGCCAGAAAAATAATATGAAATGAGAAGCTGGCTTCGATTTTCGAGGGTCTGCAGTCATCAGTTGGATGGAAGCAATAGATCTCAGTAAAGAGGGAGTTTCAGAAATTACAATAGACTTCGGATTGAAAGGCAGAAAAAGAAAAATATGAAGATGGACAGACACAGCTATGCACAGAAGTTTTTGCACTTGTGACACTCACACTTAGGATCTCTGCCCTGTGAGCTAGTTAAAGCAGATGCACATTGTCCTTGCTTTGATGATGTACAGATTACTCCAGAGTATTAGCCATCAAATGAGACCCCAGGATGCCACACTGGTGGGTTAATGACAGTAGTAGTTCCATGGTTATCTAGAAAGGGAGCTCCCAGGTTCCACGTGTACACATTCTGATTTTGTGAACCATGTGCCATATAAAACTAAATACCCTCAACATCTCTGCTGTACAGGATTTGGGAGTCACAGGTTGAAAAATAAACACATGGCTATCTGTCACTATACTCACCCACTCGCTGCCATCACTGAGATACCTTAAAGTTGGGAAACTCAAAAAAGTGTTGTGACAGCTGGTCTATGTAACTGGAAAAATTATTACCCTGGGATAATTCTTCAGAGTGAGCTTTGGCCTTGGCCCAGGTGTCAGATTGTTTGTGAGAAAGGATCTTGCCGTATTGCCCAGGCTGACCCTAATCCTACTATGTAGCCCAGGCTAGCTTTGAAATAAGCTTCCCAAGTTCTGGTGGCATTACAAGCAGCTGCCCACCACACCTGGCTCTTCAGAGAGATTTATCATGTAAGAAACAACAGTTTTCTACACTAGTGATCCATTTTCCAGGGTTCTCACACATCACCTTTTTCTCATTTGGTGCCTCGTGCAAAACCACATTCGACTATGCTTTCCATGATGAAATATTTCAATGTCATGCACTTCAATCGCTAGCAAACATTGTTTTAAATGTGCAATGGTACATATACTCTAATATTTTCATTTTACTTGAATTAAAAAAGCAGAAGTTAATCTATATGCAATGACAGAGTGCTTGAGTTTTCCCTGAGGAACAAGCTTCTCAACATTTAATATCAGTCCAAAAGAGACAGTGGCTTTTCCTTCATGTTTGCTCTGCACCTAAGTCTGTAGCACATGTATAAGTGGATGTTTGTTCACCATATGCCATGGACCACAACAGCATTACAGTGGATGGTGCATGGGGAGGGCACTGTACTCACTCTCTAGTCTAGAATTGAAGGGAGGCTCTTCCCAGACACAGGTACCACGCACTATAACAGGTCTATTCACGTTTTCCCTCATGATACAGGGCTGGAGAAGCCTTCTTCATCAACACACACTTATCTTCAAATGAAAGCATCTTACTTCTCTTTAACTAGAATCACGTTTTAAGGCCTTTGTTGTTCTGGGTTATATTCTGCCAAATTTTTGCAAAGGAAAAATAAAAGGTTTTACTACAACCATGATCTTTTGAGAAGGACAATACTTCAGAAAACATTTTGTAAAACAAACATAATTTTAACATAAATCTAAAATATATTTAAGGAATACAAATTCCTCTTATTTCCCAGGGAACATTCAACCTTACAATCAGAAAAAAATAATAATTTGATTGTCAATTAGCTCTAAGGTCAGAGCATTAAGCCTTAGCACACACTATGTTCTGTACTCTGCATTTAATCTCCGCGGTTCAAGAAAGTGTTCTTAGCGTCAGCACCACACAACTCAGTAAGCAGAGCAGACAGGCTTTCAGCACCCCATTCAGCATGGTCTCCTTGGAATTTCATCAATCAGAGTCACAAAGTAATCATGAACACTGAGCTGTGATGACAGCTGCCATTACATGATGCCAAGGTCAATCAGTAATTGCCCCTGACACACACACACACACACACACACACACACCAGAAACACAAGCCTTGTATGTATGGCAACAGCTAATGTAGTAATCCACCCATAAGCTTTTCTGCGTCTCCTCCCTTTAGGGAACATTCTAGACTAATTCTACAATGGATCCTAAGAAAGGTTTACCATACCCTCCCTGTGGCTCCCTTCATAGATTGATGAAGTAAATTATTAATTCTTCAACAATTCAAGACATCCAAGAATTTAGAGAAATGGAAATGTGTAACTCTTTGTTAAACCATAATAGAAATCATGCTTTTTTTAAGACACATTAAGAACTTCTGAATTTCCAATTTTACTGAAAAGGCAACTTAAATGTTGGATAAAATTTTTAAAGGGTTTATATCAAACAGAATAACATTAGCAACTGGAGGCAAATCCTGCACTTAATATCAACATAGGAAAGATATAAGCCTGAGAATATTAGCATGAATACATACACTTTTCAACAATGAAAACATTTAACTTAATTGAGGCAATAAATTTAAATAAAAGTGTCAATCAAATTTCAATCAAATGGAAGTGTCAAATTTCCTATGCTATTATGAAATAGAATTTATTTTATACTCAGCTCTTCAGAAACAAGGTTTCAAAAATAAAAACATAAAATAAATAAAAACCTAAAATCTGTACTTCCCAAGACAAGAACAAAGGGAATTAATGCAAACATACTAAGTGTCCTAGTTTCTTTTCCTGACCTTATGATAAAATATCCTCATGAAAGCAATTTAGGAGAGACAGGACATATTCTAGCTTACAATAAGAAATTACAGTCTATCATAACAGTGCAGTCACAGAAGCAGGAACTTGAGAACTGATCACATCACATTGATAATCAGGAAAAAATAGCACAGGAGACTAGCTAGGTCTCTATATTCATCCACAACCCAACTCATAAAACAGAATCACCCATGCATAGGATAGGTCTTCTGACCTCAACTAAACAAGGAAACTCCCTCAAAGGCATGCCCCAGGGCCATTCGAAACTAATTCCTCATTGAGACTCCCTTCTCAGTTGATTATAGATTGCATCACACTGACAATTAACACTGACTATTATCACAGTAATGTAGGGCAACTCTGTTAGAATTCCTGTCCTGATCCAAACTTTGGAAGGAAGCAAGAGTGGGGAAACTCTTTTATGCAACTTTTCTGTCACACACCTTGACACACCAAGCATCTCATCTATTGCCTACACCTCCATCTAAACAATGGTGTCATTTATCTTGTCCTATTTAGGAGGAGCAAATTACCTACATATAATCCTACTTCTATTTCAGACACTTGCACCCCATTCATTCATCAGTGTTTGTTTAGTTTTTAACATATAAGAACATAATTAGAAATATAATTGATTTGTCAGTAGAATCCAAAGGTTGACTATACTATCATAAACATATCCTACATCTGGGTTTAGTTACCATTAATATTCACAAAGAAAGGCAGTAACATTAAGTTTTATAATTAAGTTAATAGCAATATTTATTTCTTCTCCCACATTAAACAAATTTCATGTAAGTATCAACACTTGGATTTCCTTTCAAAGCCTGGAAACAATTATTTATTATTGCATTTGTTCATTGTGCATCTGTAAATACAGCCTGAATATCCACATAGGTTATGGGTTGTCTTCATTTCTTTTCTGCTTATTAGCTTTGACACTACGGTGACCAAGGCTTAGAAATATTTTGATATTCTGAATCTTTTGATTTTACTATCCTTTGATATATTTAAATCTGTGCTTTAGAAACAGGAATTGGTGGGTTGCAATGCTCAAATCAGTAAGGTCAGCTTTTCCCAATCAGGAAGTGATTTGAGCTAAAGTTCCATGTCTGTATCGTCCCTGGTAAAGTAAAAAACAATTCAGTACCTTACACGTAAATACTTTAGCACTATTTAGTAAACAACAAAGCACTTCTAATAATCATATTCTAATAAACTTATGTGAGTTTCTCAATCAAGGTCTTCAAAGTAGTCTATGGAATCTAGCAAAGTGGTCAAAGTAGACACAAATAGCTGGGTGAAGTGGTGTACGCTTTTTTATTTATTTATTATATTATTATATATTATTTATATATTATTATTACTTATTGGGTATACAATATTCTGTCTGTGTGTATGCCTGCAGGCCAGAAGAGGGCACCAGA
>LOJH01014745.1:24010-44405 GCA_001685095.1 Ellobius talpinus
GACCTTTGGAAGAGCAGGCAATGCTATTAACCTCTGAGCCATCTCTCCAGCCCCAGTGGTATATGCTTTAATCCCTAGATAGGAGGCAGAGGCAGGCAGAACAATGAGTTAAAAGGCAACCTGGTCTACTTGTTGATCACTTGTGAGGGCCCCCCACAGACTTAAGCCTGTTCCCCCTTGAATGAAGGTCAGAGAGTTTGAGCTTATTTTTGCTCTTTCAAAGTTGTTGACAACAGGTGTGGCTACAAACAAGAGGTCCTAACCTAGGGTGTGGTTAATTAGTATTTTGAGTATAGAGGTGGATCTGCTCCACCTTGTGATTTCTGATCCTTCAAGGAGATTAGCAGGAAGTTCCAGGGAGTAGCTGCCTGTAGGATACTTGGTCTGTTCCTAATAGCATGTTAATGAAGGCTATTGCCTCTCTACTCCTCTTTTGGAGTGCACTATGTAAGCACGTGGAAAATAAACACGATTGATATTCGCTAAATTTTTCTTCCAATGCTGTTCCCTGTTTCTGACTTTTATTTCTCTCCTATCTCTGTTCCTTTTGCATAATAATTCTAATCCTCATGCTCCTGCCCCGGAACGCTGGCCCAGAACAGACATCAGCCCAAAGTGTGGTTTATCACAAGTACTGAATGCCAAGCAAGCTAAGGTTATATAATAAGACCTTTTATTAAAAAAAGAAAAAGAACGAGAAGAAAAAAGATACAATCAAGAGCAAAAACTTTAAGTATGTTTATCTTTCCCATAGCATTATTCTATACACATTCACAGCATCGTTAATCAAAGGCATCCAGTCGTTTAGTCACATCTGAACTAGGAAGATGGCTCAGGTTGTAAAGGAGCTTGCTGCAATGCCTAATGACCTGAGTTGTATCCCAGGGAATCTAAGTGGTGGGAGGAGAGAACAAACTCCTGCAAGTTGTTTTCTGACCTACAGTCACGGGCACACACACCTAAATAAACAAGTGAATGGCGAAACCGTCTCTGGGATGCAAGTGTAAGTACCTAAAATGACATCTGTGGCTGGATTTTGTTTGACTAGTATAGAGGTAAAACATGTGAGAAAATATTAAACTAAAACTATATCCATTGGCAAAATGCAAAAAAGAAAAAACTTTCAAATGATCAATCAGCATTCAGAAGATTACAAGCCGGATTCCAGAGTCTTTAATAACTGATTAAGAGTGGAACTGAGATTTCCTTTAGCTAGCAGTCAGGCAGCTTTACATGCCACAAGTACCTCAGTGTCACCTAACCTCCTTCCCAAACAGGCGAGTTGTGCGTGGCGTCAGCTGCTGCTCTTATTCTGGACTCCACTTGACTTGGTTGTATAACATACTGTCACTATCAGGCATGTATGTTTGCTTTCGGAGCTGGCACCTCTGGTGAGGATTGAGTGCGCTCTGAGCCAACGGTCTTATGAAACACTAAGTCGAATCAAAATCAAAGAACACCTGATATGATTCATTTACTACCTAACCAAGTTGATACTCAAAGGCTAGACTATTCTGAACTACTCTTGGGAAGAACTCACGCTGCTGATATTTACTCAAACGTCTCGAGCCACCCTGAGTACTGTTGCACTAGGTATTGGATACTTTTGCAAATACTGACTGAAAAGAGAGTCAGATTTCTTTTAAATTCATGTCAGCTGTGCAAAAGAGTTTTCAGGATGAAAGACAGACAAGCCGTTCCATAATACACACCCAATGGACAAGCCCTTGATCAGACACTTCTTCCCTAGTGGAGTAAGATCATTGTTTAAACGAAGCACAAAAGTAAGGGGACCCTGATGCTTCTCAGAGTTCACTTCACTCTGACATAAATAGTGTAGCTGTCCACGAATGTTCCAGGTAATGCTACTGATTTAATTAAGACTCAAACTCTAGATAAAAGACATAATTTATGTAACATAACTCTTATTTTAAAGTATAACAAGGTTAACCTACACACTTCTCTATATTAGAAATTATCCTTCTTAATATAATCACTTATATCTCTGTTCACAAAGCAACTATGCATACCAATAAGTGGGCTAAGGGCTTGACATATCCCTAACAAGCAAAAAATATCCAATAGATGAATATATTAAAAGTCTAAAGAAGTTTAAGGTGCCATACTATGAAAGAGTTAGGTATTGAAAATACAACAGTTCCTTCTGAGACTTGCAATTCTATATCCCTGAGACTGAAATTTAAAAGAAATCATTACACACAGTGAGAGCGGTTGTAGAAGCACCTTCAAAGCAGACGAAAAACAGTGTTGGCTCAAGAACCCAACGGGAGTAGGCAGAGATGTGGAGGCAGTTATTTGCTGATAGACTTCGTGAGCATGCACGACACACAGCAGACTTAGATTGGCCATTTCCTGGGTCTCGCTCACTTGTCCCACTGCTCAGTCTTCACTCGTGTAGACAGAGATGGTCCAGCATTCGAAGGTATGGCATAGAACAGGCACACACTCGTCTCCTCCCGTGCTCAGCAGCACCTACCCTGAATGGACCTGGATCCCTATATCGTACCATCCTCAAGGAGGAAACTACAAAGAGACAGAGTGTTTTGTTCGCTTTTCTAACTCCTATGCAGAGTCTCAGTGAATACCTGTTGGTAAGGAACAAAGCAAATAAAATTCTGTTGACCTTCACCCTGGTTTGCAATGGTGGTCACTAGGTGATGCCAAACTATCTATATCTGTATCTCAAACGCCCAATTTGGGCCTCATTAATATCAGATCCCTATATCATATCATGTTCCTTAGCATACAGTAAGATGGGTATGGAAACTCTTCACTGCCATTTAAAAAAAAGTGTAATGTTAAATGTGAGCCTTGTGAGCCGTAGATATAAAAGCTCTTCTCACTCTAATGAGTTGTGATGTTGCTTTGACTTTCTAAGGCATTTAAAGAATAAACTCCAGGATTCGGTTTTGGGGGTCTGACCCCAATGTGCAGCCACAGCCCTTCCAGCATCTAGCCATAACTACTGTGAACCGAGGAAGTGTCTCTCCCAGTCAAAAGCTGCTGAGCTTACTTTGTAAGTTTAAAGACGGAAATTATGGGGTAAAATGATACTGCAATTCAGTCAGAGAAGACAGACTGCTGATGGGGTTGGACAGGGACAGCGAACGGCAGCGGCTGAAAGAAAAGGGAAACGAGGTGAAATGGGGCTGAGGGAAGAAACTCAACGAGACACTGGGATAAGAAGAAACGGCCAAGGCTAGAACAAAAAGAAAAACAGTTAATGCAAGAGGCAATTTCTGGAGCGGGAAGGAGGCCTGAACGACTTACTACTCTTTCTTCAAATTTCTGTTAACTTTTATTTATTTAATGTGTGCACGTGCACTCCAGAGGACATGTGGAGGCCAGAAGATAGCCCCCACGAACTGGTTCTCTCGTTCCACACTGGGTGTCTGGGGGTAAAACTCAGGCCTTAGGCTTGGCAGGAAGTGCCTTTAGCTCCCTGAGCCATCCATCTCCCTGGCACTGATGGTCTGGTTTTGAAAAGAAGGGAAAGGTTCAAATAGAGGCGAACGTGTGGCCAGGTGTTGGCAATAACGAAGATCCAGTGTTCGCCACTGCTTCCTCTGGCTGCTTGGAGCTCACTTTGAGTAATCCTATTTCTCTCCCAGGGAAACTTCATTATCCTTTTCAAGCAAGTTCCAAGTTACCTTTAACACAAAGTAAGCACCGCTGACCTGAGACCGCGACTGACGACAATGCAGAGCCTCTGAATCAGGTCTAGTCTTGATTCTTAGGCGGTGCGGAAACCGCAGAGAGACTGGCAGGCCTGATTACAACTTTTAAAGCTCTGTGCTCATCACCACGTCACCAGTGCCTCTTCTCTGGGACTAAGGTTCCCCCTCTGAAAAGTGAAGAAAGTGGGCTAGCTTCCGGCAGCGTTCTCTAGTTTCCAAGTACTGTAAGATTATAGACTACAATAAAGGTCTTTAAAATTCAAGTACCAGAAAATCGTTCCGTTATTCTGAGAACATAAGAATAAAACGACTCACTTCTTCTTCCAAAGGGAGAAAAATCACCAAAGAACCAAACTGCACAGCTCACGTAATTCCCTTACACTTAAACAGCCCTGGCTTTGCACAATCTCACACCTCATACTCCAGGCTTTCTGCCTTCAAGTTGGAAAAGGCATTTTCCCCAGGGAAAAGGTCTCCTAAAAGAACATTTAGATACTGATTTCCCACCTCACTGTCCCATCACCCTCTTACACACAGTTACTGAATCATTTCCTAGCTGTGGGGGGGGCAGTTTGGGAAGGTACCATGATTTTAGAAGGTAGGCTTTCCCCCAAAGTACAATTTAGCTTCTAAGAGCTCTGAAAAGGGAACGAAAATCTCCATATGTAAATAAGGCTCAAAGACTGGGCATTCTAGGTAAAATCACAGAGAAACGTACTACACCAACACCTCAGCAGACATTCAAACGCAGCCCAGGTTGGAAGATCCAAGCCTCTCAGTGCAGAAGACAAAATGCTCCAAGTCAGAGCTAACTGTTCTACTAGTCCTTATCCTTGAAAGCCTGCCGGCCCAGACATGGCTGCTTGAAAGACTAGGTTGTATATTCCACAGTAAAAGATGCAACTTTAGCAGATTAAATTTTACTCAACCTATAGAAACTCAACATACCCTTACTAAAAGAGCTGGCTATATGACGAAGTTTTAGTCAGCTGTTTTAAAAGAAGTTTAAATGAGGAAAAGTCCCTAAGATGCTCTTTCACGAACTAGAGGGAAAAAATATTTTGGTGACTGCCTCAAAGATGGAGTGCTGGTATAGTGACAAGTGCCCCGTGAAGTCTAGTCCAGAACAGAGCACATTCCTCCCGGGGAAACAGATGAGAAGAAGCACAAGCTTCTCTCCTCAGAAGCCAAGAAGACCACACAGGGGCACACAGAAGAGCAAACCACTCCGCTCTGAAAGCCTTCTGACCCTGTATCAGAGTCCACATAGACATTTGCTGAAGATCTCCTGAGAAACATTGAAACACAGCCACTGATGGACAGGCTCGGTTAATGAGCACGAAAAGAAAGCTGCATTTGGGGGGCTTAGTCTATTTGGTCCCCTCCACGGAACATTCCCCGAATAAATCTGCTTGGAATAAACATTTAGAAATTAGGTTCGATGATAACAGCTTGCGCTGGCAATGTAGTGCTGCCTTCCCACCCACAGCGTTTAATACCCTCAATAAACATCCTCATCCACCAGGGCATCCCTGTTATTGATGTAGCTGCGGAGAGCGATCCATCCCTCGTCCAAATGAGGAAACAATTCCAGAAGGTGAAATTAGTGGCACGCAGCTACAGAAGTAATAGTAAAATAGGGAGCACAACTAAGGGTTCCCTAAGCTACTGCTCTAGATTTCTTTTTTCACTTCCTAAATAAGATATTTTTCCTTTATAAGTCTTTGGGGAACTTACGCATTCTTTTTATTGCAACAGTACTCATGAAGTAGTGCATTCTTAACATGAAGATAATTAACCGTATCAAGTTCACAGTTTTCTAGCTAGGAAGGTTGGTATGTTATCAAGGAAGATTTTCTATGCAACGAAACTTTTCCATTTTTACATTCAAATATATCGCAGAAACAGTCCAAATATTCTATGATGTCCCAGCCACTAATCATCATTTTGAAATGAGTTGTAGTCAGTCATTATGAGCATTAAGAAGTCAATTCACCTCCTCATTCGAAAGTATTCCTAGTTTATTACTTTAAAAGATAAAAAGATTACCTTCACAGCTTATTACAAAACCTCATCACCAACTGTAGTTTGACTCCTTTGGAAGTTATTTTAAATGCCGGATGCCAACCTACAGCGCCAGTGCAAACTACAAATCGTGTTTTCCCTGTCTGCCCTTTGTCTGCGTCTTCAATAACTTTGCCATGTCTTGTGGCTATTGTTTCAGTATAATTGAATTCTTGGAAGATGTCATTTGCCTCAAAACATTTCACGAGAACAATATGAGCAACTCAATTATCATCAGACAACTCGGGAAACTGAAACTGAATAAACAGAAACACTGGGATTTGTCCATGAGCAGTAGAGAACTGGCTTTCCCACAATGTCCCATCCCTGCCGCCCACCAATTGAACCTCAGAAACACTAGTTTTGCTTTTAATTCTTTCCCCTTATAATTATTACCTTGTCTAATCATTTCTTTGATTATCTGTACTTAATCACTTTAGACACTATTGTGCTATAATGTAGAGTTAGTAAAAATAAAGAGCTATTTCAATGCCAACCACATAAGGACTTGTACTGCAAAGTATTTTAAGCCAATCAAGAGCTTGTTGTCATACATTAATATTATATATTCTAATAAACTAGAGGTTTGTTTTTGTTTAGAACAGCGTCTCATGTAGCCCATGCAGACCTTGAACCCTATGGCTGTTATGGGTAGTTCTGAACTTCTGATACTCCTTCCTCTGCTACCAATTGGCACTACAGGCATGTGCAGCCACACTGGCTTCCCATAGGTAGGTAGGTAGGTAGGTAGGTAGGTAGGTAGGTAGGTAGGTAGGTAGGTAGGTAGGTAGGTAGGTAGGTAGGTAGGTAGGTTGGTTGGTAGGTAGGTAGATGGATGGATGGATGATAGGAGAGAGAGAGAGAGAGAGAGAGAGAGAGAGAGTTATCTTGGTAGAATCTCTTTAGATTATGACAACAGTTAAAACTTTATTCTTATACTCGACAATGTGAACTAATTAAACTTTTAAATGTAAACATTTTGAAATTCACAGACTCTTTGGTGGACCTTCTTTGATAAAACATCAGGTTTGACCACCAAGGTTTAGAAGTTGAAATAAGACACTGAGAACTCCCTAACACTCACTTACCTACAGAACAACCATCATTTTCCTCCTTGAAAAGCAGGTGAATCTGCTAACAAACCAAGGTTTTGTTCACTTCTTCCCCAGTTGCTGAGAATAAGAATTCTGGTACACACAGCTGGCCTTGCTGTCATTGGTTTTACCTATTACTTTGGATCCCATCTGGTTAGCACCTCCTTATCATAGATAACCTTGTGTGCCCTGAACTCGTCTTTTTATTTTATAGTCAATTTTGACTATAAAACTTTTAAGTTGCTAAATATGGTTTGCTGTGAACAGCTTTGCAAGTCGTTTCCTGTAGCCTGACAAATGGACTTCAGAGGCAAGACAAAGTGATACTGGGGACAGAGGTGAAAATGAATTGCAAGTGAAGCGGTCAAGAGAGAATCCTCAGAAAAGAAAGGATTTTGTTGACACATTGGAATTGGTGGCTAAAACCATGTTTACCTACAAGATCATCCCCAAGAGCGGAAGAGATGATGCATCAGTTCGGCCCAGCACCCAACGCTTCGGAGAAAACCAGAGAAAACCTGAGCTTGACACCTCTGATTGATGTGTTACATACCTCAACCATTTCTCTTTGACCATAAATGTCAAAGAGCTGGAAAATGGGCCATATATTGAAGAGCAACATATTATCTGTAGGATTTTAGGGAACTGAAGCCAGAAAATAATTAGAACAAATAGAAAGTGTCCATATATCACACTCTGATGATTATGAATGACTACTCTACAGATAGAAACTAAACTTCAACCTGACTCTTTAGGAAGACATCTGACTTCTAGGATCATCATACAGATATCCGGGAAGTCGGTGCCCAGAACTTTTCCACACCCTTCATGCTAAATTATCAACAAAATAACTTACAAATGCAAAGAGCCGGCAGAATAGAGAAGAGTTCAGCTGTGGGATCCTGAGTGTAACTGGCACACCGCGTGGATGCATTAGATACTGGAAAAGCTAGAAAGGAATGTCGCAAGACAGAAATGAATCCAGACAGTGAGACGATCCCACTGTGATGCAGCACCCATGGCACCTATACGTTCCTACCAATAGCTTTGCAGTGAAACTGCTGGTCAATCGATTACATTTATTCCTAGAATTTTCTCATTGTTTTATTAATATTGTTTTGTCTATTTAAATATAATTGCAAGGCTTAGGTCTTGAACTTAGTTCCTTGCAAAGCTCTATTACTGCACATTTTGAGGTACAGAATGTATCAGCCAAGCCCTCCTGCAGTCAGTAAATCTACACACAAACACAAGGTAACTTACTGCAACACAAAGTGCTGAAAGCGGTTTGCATAAAATATATCCATGAGCACATATACTCAAGCACAGGCAGCCTTTGCTTTCAGGACTTTGATGTTTGTCATTAGTAATTCTTAAGAACTACCCGAGGGGCTTTAAGTTACTAATGCTCTAGCTCTAATTCAAAGCAAATACACAAAAGTTTCTGGTGCTGTAACAGTGGTCTATTATTCTTTAGAATTCCAAGTATTCTATGATGCTGCCAATTTGTGAACCTATGTTCTACCACTGCCTTATGACAATGCACAAAAGTTGCTTGAAATATCTTTCACACTACACAGTATCTGTGGTGATTTGAATAGGAATGGTCTCCATAGGCTCATATATTCAAATGCTTGGTCATCAGGGAGTAGCAGTATTTGAAAGAATTGAAAGGTTTATGAAGTGTGGCCTTGTTGGAGAAAGTTGTGTCGGTGGGGAATGGATTTTGAGGCTTCAAAGACCAGTCTCTCTCTTAACCTAGGAATCAGAATGCAGCTCTTAGCTATTTCTCCAGCACCATGTTTGCCTGCTGACCTACTCCCTACCATGATAATAGAAAAACCTCTGAAACTGTAAGCAAATCCTCATTTAAGTGCTTTCTTTCATAAGTGTTGCTTTGATCATGTTTTTTCTTCAGACCAATAAAACAGTGACTAAGACGGTATCCTAATTTTACATATGTTAGCTAGAGGTGGAACTTTAGAGCAGAGAAAAGGGGGGGGAAGACGCTTAACTAATTTGTTTCCATGTGGTTTAAAATTGAACTTCTGTAATACTTGCTCTTCTCTTAATGCCAACTGCATATGTTACTTAAACCACTGAGACTTTGCTATTGTTATTTAATGGATGATTTTTTTTTTACTTTGGTTGTTGGCTCAGTACATATAAAATGAAATAAACAAATACCTGCCAAATTAACAAGAAAGTCGTAAAGAAACAAAATCATAACTGTCTAAATTATTTGTATTATATTCTTTTGATTTGTAATTTAAGAAACTTAAAGAAAGGCAATTGGGAAATGGAAGAGATTAATTTTATTGAAGCAAAAAGGATGGGGGACAATAGAAGATAGGAACCAATACCAAAGTTACTTGGCCTAGAAAATGTTCTTGGTGCCAAAATAAATGGGGGAGGATCTTAATTAACATGGGATGTGCTAACTAATCCACATAGAAGGTCCTGATAACATGGAAGGGGAAAGAAAACAAGAACTACAAACAGCATGAAATGTGCGCTCAGTTGGGAGGCTTTACTCAACTTCAGAACTGTTACAAGGATGGGAAGAAGGCTGGATTTCAAGCTCTTCCTTCCCTAATGGTGAGAAGGAGCACTTCCTTCTGTCTTGCGCAGACTAAGGACGTTGCTTCTGATGTAACCTCTAAATGGGGTTGGTGAAAGTACAGCACAAAGAGGCTCCACAACTGCTCCGCTATTCGTGAAAAGATAAACTTGAACCACACACATTAAAGCAAAGCCGTATTGAATTAAAATGAAATAGTTGCTTTCATCAACATGTAATAAAAATGATCACATTTATATAGACAAGAGGACACACAATAAGGTAATTTAAATAAAACATAACTTGGGGTCCTGACTGTGAACAAGACTGGGTAGTTCTCACTGAACCAATCTTGCCAAAATTCATTATTAGGAACTATAAAAATTCTGGATATTTGTTACAATATAAAATTATGACAGGAAAAATAACCTGACATAATAATAATAAGTGAGGAAACATACCTATACACTATATAGATACATGGTCACATAGACTTAAATATGGATAATTTCTACTGGGGCAGGAAAATATAACATCTAGATACTAACGGTAAACACTTGGTTGCAAGACTTGTGTATGATTTTCATGGGCTGTTATCACTTTCATTTCCATGTGTGTATTAGCTGTAAGGTAGGAAGAAAATGAGCATTAAGGTTTCTCTACTGAAAATACAAAATCAAGAAATACTGAGAAAAATTTATTCCAGTCAAAATACACGATCACACCACAGAACAATTAGTGTATACGTATATAAAGAACATTAGATGTTTGATTAGTTAGTTGCCTATTTTCTCCTAAAAACATATAAATATTTCGATGTGAAATACACTATTAATTTAATCATTTTGGAGAAACTTTTCCAGCAAAGAATTTTGCTAATTTTCTGATTTTGTNTATTTTCTTTCTAAAAGTAGTGATTTTTACCTAATCATATTGGGGACCCATTGATAAAAAATGCAAATAATATTGGAAATAATATGAAGTGAACATGAGTTAATGTGACCCTAAAAGACAAAAGGCCTTTAGAATTATGGAACGTCTCTCACAGTAAGGTAATAGTCTATCACTGCTGGGTAAAACAGAAATACAATACAGTAGCTAACTATGGACAGATTGCCTTGGGTCTTAATTTCCTCCAGTCTGTTCCTATTACTAGCTCTAGTTTCTGAGTAAACATTCTATTGACTTCTTTTGGAAACTTGGTAAACTCCTATTGAGCCACTTTTTCATCACACACTCCCAGACTCCCTCTGCTGCCTCCCATACTCTATCCTTGAAACCTAACATGAGATAAAATACCACATTACATAATGGACTGCCATGAGCTGTCCAAGTCACTCTTGTTCTTTGACATATCAGTTAGTAAAATGGCATAGGATTGAGATCCAACAGACTAGGATTGCCATCAGACTGCATCAGCTACTCTTTGGATTATTAAAACTCATTCTGACAGATACAGAGTATGGTCATCGTTAGTCTAGTCCTTACAAACGCTTTTCAAGAACCAAAGGTCAAGTGAAAATGCCCAGATTTTTAAGTTTAAATTAAGAGGGAACATTTCATTCTAGTCATGAAGTAGTAATGTCAGAACCCCAAAATCTGGGTTCTGAAGTAGAGCCAGCAAAATGTCTCAGTGGGTACTAGTACATTATGCCAGGCCTGATTACCTGGGTTTAATTCTTGAGACCCACATGGTAGAAGAAAAGAATGACTTCCATAAGTTTTCCTCTGATATCATGCATGCGCACGCACACAATAAATAAATAAAAAGGTGTGGTGTGACGTAATGTATAATATCAAAAAGTAAGAAACAGGCGAGCGTCACAGAATCTTTCTTTGTATTTACAAAGAAATACAAAATCCTTTACAGAATACAACATGTTTTGAAAATGCAGATTTGCTATGCATTTTCTCCCAGCACTGGTCAGTTAGCGTAGTGGTAAAAGCCTCCTTCTTTTAGGGTGCTCGCTTCAGGGGACAGCAACCCGCTACATGCTTATTTTGATGTTCATGCTCACTGTGGAACATTCTGCCCTTTAATAATGTTTCTGCAGTTGTTTGTCTTACCCTGGACGTCACTCAGAACAAACAATGAGTTACAAGAAACGGCCAGCACAGTGAAGCTGAACGCCATTTCTCACGTTTTCCCAAGGAGACCAGGTAACGAGATGAGGAGCAAGAAAGGAAGGGATTTTCCAACCCCACTCTACAAATGGGGCTTTGATCACAGTAGTGCAGGACAAGAAAGGTACTTAACGGCAGAAAGGAAAACCTATAAACATGATTCTTGAAAGAGGAAGGGTTCGCAAAATAATCTTTTGGAAATCAAAGACTGAATTCTTTAAGCTCTGGATGTGGCGACTGGTCCCATAAGTGGGGGAATGAGATGGAATAGCTATGGGGAGATTATGCAGAAAGACATCATCTTTGATTGAGTGAGTAAATGACAATAGACAAATACAGGAGCAAAATAGAAAGAAAATGTCCAATGTTCTTGAGGAGATTCAGTGGCTCAGACTCAGATACCGCCTCGTTTTCAGGCATCATTAGGAGTCTCAGTGCAAGGTGCCCGTATGTGGTTGAAATCACGTGGACAGGATAATATCTAAATTGAACATAAAATAATTCCTAATGGTCCACTGAAAAAGTATAATGGACAAGTACATTATTCTGTGCTAAAGTAAGTGAGAGGAATTCAAATCAATTTCTTACAGATTAATGAGATCACTAACTAGCCATGTCACCTTGGTCCATGGGGAAAGGGTGAATAAAATTTATCACAAAAAAACTGCATGCTAGACACTGACAGATGTTGCACAAATAGCCGAGCTTTATTGGTGCGACAAAATTAGAGAACAAATATGAATCATTTTATTTCTAATTTACTTATGGCAAAACGGAAGTTCAGAAAAGTTAAATGTCTTAATAAAAGCCCAAACAATAGAACCTGAACTCAAAAGAGGGTTAATCTAATTCCTCTTTCAGCTTACTTATACACTATTATTTTAATAAAATAAAAGAAAGATTGCCAATGGTCTGAACTATCTCTTAGATGTGGTGGGTTTTTAAGTTTAGGTTTGTTTACTACTCTAGCTCTCAAGTGACTTTTATGATGCATGTGAGATGGGGGATTTTAACCACTGACTTGGGTTAAATTGGGTTAAAAATCATTGGGCAGTGAGCACAATGGGGGGTATGCCATTATGATGTGCTGTCTTTCCAGACACACATAATCTGTTGCTACAAACAGACAGTGAAGGCTTCAGAGCAGCCGCTGTTTCTCTATTCAGTCCACTCTGATGATGTATTAGTTCTTGCAGCTGTTCAGTTCCTGCACAAAGAAGCTAAAAAGTCCCAAGCATCTTTGGACCACTATTATTGTTCTAGTAAGAAATCATCCAGGCTGATCACTGAGAGTAACAAAAAAGCTGTACTATCATGACTACAGAGAAATGTGACCTTCAGCAGTGGACAGCGACACATGATAGTAACAGGCAGCCTGGTCTTCAATTTTAAAATGGAGTAATAGATTAAAAAGTCGATGGTATCCAGCTAACCACAGAGAACTGTAGACAGAAGATGAGATGTCAGGTAACAGGCAGAAAATGCATAAACACAAACAATGGGGTAATAGCATCATCATTTTCCACTACAGTTAAATTAAAACCCTGATGGAAAATACACAACTTCTTCTTTATTTTAAGGTATTGAAAAGAATCCCAATTCAATATTTTAAGGTATTGAAAAGAATCCCAATTCCAAGGTAACTAGTACATGCTATTGTGGGAGGAAATGCTGATAAAAGCTCATTCATATTTCAAAGGTTTTGAGGTTCATTCAATTGTTATTTGTTACATAAGCAAATACTTGCATGTTTTTGTTTTGTTTGGTTTGGTTTTTCTTTTCAAGCCTTGGCTATCCTTGACCTTGCTCTACAGACCAAACTGGCCTGAGTCACCACTGTTCTGTTTAAAATGAATAGAAGTCAATAATGATACTGGGTCAATACTTTATTTGATTTTTGTTTTTGTTTTGTTCTCTATGTAGCCCTGGGCTATCCTAAAACTTGCTCTGTAGACCAGGCTGCCATCTGCCTGCCTCCTGAGGGCTGGGAGGCATATGCTACCAGATCCAGCTTCAAACACAGCTAACAGGGGGCTGACTGTGTCACTCAGTGGTAGGAAAAATGCCACCAAATTCAGTGCTCCCAGCAAAGAAGAAGGGGAGGGGCAGGGAAAAGAAGAAATAATATCCAAATATCATCACTATTTTGAAATACTAAGAGTGACTACGAAGAAGTCATTCACATTACATAACACCCAGCAATGTTGTTCAGACAAAGCAATGGGCTAATTCTTTGTCACCACGCTCCAGTCATCCTGACATGGTACGACTCAAAATTAGTAAGATTTAAAAAGAATCAAGACCACTTTTCTTACACTGTCTCAAGCTTTCATAGAAAGCGGTTGTGAAATAAAACCTCAATGTTTGTTGAAGCAATATAGTTTAAGCATGGGGCTGTGAATGAGAATGCCTGAAAAGAAGCTGGTCTGCAAAGACCGATGGACTGGGCAGTGATGTGGCGAGCTTAGAATGCAGCAGATCCAAAGCCTAATTAGACTTTATCTCGCACTGGTTTACAGTGCTGAGTAGCCATCCTCGCCCACCTCTGTGTCGGGAACTAACATCCTGTGGCTAACAGATAAAAAAACGGTGTGGAATCTGTTAACTTACCAGACCAGTGGCTTCCTCCTAGCCCAAAGCTAGAGCTGTTTGTAATCAGGAGCATCTGAAGCCTATAAGAGAGAGAGGCCCCTGCCTTATGGAACTTGCCTCTCTGACGTTTCTATCAAGATACTTTGCAAAGTCTTGATACACAACTCTTTTTGTTCTGTGAAAACTCTACAAAACTGCTTCCATATTGAAACACGACTTGTGGGGAGACCTAAATGTGTATTTCTCCTGGAGCTGTGGTCACTTACAGGACAAGACCATCCACTAACCTCTTTATCATGGATGTTTCTGTTAGAAATAGAACCTATTTTAATTTTTTTTCACTTAGAAGTTTAGGGATGAGAAGGCAATGCAGTAGTAAACAACACAAATGAGGTAGAAAAATAATAGTGTTCTAATCAACATAGAAAACTCACTACTGTTAATACATTCACCGAGAACACCCGACTTTCAGGAACAAATGTAAGCAGAATCCTTATAAACTAAATAAGATGTGAGGGCAAGGAAAACAGAGCATGGCTATCATTCAAGAAAGTCTCTGCTTTACAATATGAAAGAAATTAGATAAAGATGAAAGTCGCCCAATATAAGAAATTTCTTTAAAAAAAAAGTTTTCAGAAAGAAATTTATTTGCTTTGAAATGTAATACCTGCAAAAGATAGTTTCGGAGAGAAGCAATGGGTTTCCTTCAAAAGCTTTCATCCAAGTTAGATTAACTTAGATATAGTCCTTCCCTCTACTTCACCTGGGGCTCCCTCCCCATGCCTCATCCTCTCCCTGGTTCCTGGGCATTTAGGCTAAGGTGTCAGTCAACTTGCTAATCCTCTATGGTCACTCTCTAGCCTTCTTTGTAAGAGGAAACACAAAATTCAGTGAGATAAAAGTCTCAAGAGGTTGGAATGTTGAAGGTCCAGAGCCTGATTATATAGATGGGGCTTTGCTTAAACTGTCATCGGGATTTCTTTTTTATTTTTTTAATACTGCGGTTTAATTTGCTGGCTGTATATTTTAAAAAGCCACAATACAATTAAGGTTTTTAAGTTATCTTTTCAGATCTGCCCCTAAATTCACCGGCAATCAGTTACGGCAGCACATAGGACTTGTTCCATGGTGGGCACATAGGAAAGACACTGAGTATCCAGTAAGAGGAATGCAAGCTTGTGTAGACGACAGCCAACCTTTGCCCTTACATTCTTAACATGAGGATTACACAACACTGAAACAATAAACACGAGAGCC
Organism: Ellobius talpinus; assembly: GCA_001685095.1. Taxonomy (NCBI): domain Eukaryota; kingdom Metazoa; phylum Chordata; class Mammalia; order Rodentia; family Cricetidae; genus Ellobius; species Ellobius talpinus. The sequence goes on from LOJH01014745.1 coordinate 39,400, forward strand.
CAGGCTTTTGTTTCCTCTTCTCCTTTGTCCTTCCAACCTTTACTTGTCTGTACAAGTGGCCCATTTTCTCCATAGGTTGCCCATCATGAAAAATTGCTTTCTTGGCATTGTATATGTTATGTCATCAGCATTTCTCAAAGTACTCTGGCCAGTTACCAAGACTCCATTTCGTACCTGAAGAAAACCAGAATGCTAAAAAGTGACGTTTGTCATTAGTGTCATCATGCAACACTGTAAGAGCTACGCAGGCTGAAGAGCTTCATGTTAGACACATTCAAGGTGCATATTAAATTTGTTCAGGAAATTTTTATTAGTGTAGAAATAAGTTTCTCGCTGGTTATGGTGGCACACACCTCTAATCCCAGTACTTGGGAAGCAAAGGTAGTCAGATTTCAGAGTTCAAGGCCAACTTAGTCTACATAGTGAGTTCCAGGCCAGTCAAGGCTACATAGTATGACCCTGCCTCAAAAATAAAAGAAAAATAAGTTTAAAAAAATATGACTAACGTAATCCAAATACAGAAAGCTTTTGGATATCTGTTGATACCTGAAAACTCTGCATGTAGTCTCATCTTCGGGAAAACAGAAATAAAATGAGGTCAGAATAGCTAAGCCTCTGCCCTGGCATTTTTGCTCTTCACCCTCATGGTAATTAATTGTGGTAATTAATCAACTCCTGGTTTCTGCATTCCACCACATTTGCTTGAAGCTTCTCTCTACACGGGAGGTGCCACATACTGAATCCTCTACCATGGGCCTGTACTGCTAACTAGGGTGTCTTCAATAGCAAGCCTCATTCCAACAGGCAGCTGAAGTCATTTATTTATCAGTCAGACCTTCCCAGTACAGAGCCACAGTCCCCAGAAAGTCAGCCTCAAAGAACAGACTTCTGTCTCCAAACACAATGACTAACGATGACTTAAATATAACTTTGGGAACTGACAACTGACAAACAAAACCTGGGTAAAAGATCTTTTGGGGACATTACCAGGAGAGTGGTGTGGCGTGTGCACATGCGTGCATCTGTGTATATGAAACACACACACACACACACCAAAAAGGATCCAATTCCAGGCCTTGTGTACAGTAGATACTGTTTTTTCTTTGAGGGGTTTCTGACAAAGTTCTTCATTCTTCTCATTAATCTGCAATAAAACACTGACTTTTTAAAGTAACCCTTCAAAAATTAAAAATATGTAATTCTTACTCAGATTTTGTTTTCAAAAACTTTCAATGACAAGATGTTTAACAGAACAAGTACCCTAAGAGTCTGCCTTCTTCTTAGCACAAATATAACAAGACAGTCAATTGTGCAGCTGAAGTGCTTGTGTTTTACGGAGCACTATATTCTGGCCAAAATGGGAACGATAAGCTTGCAAAAGGGACAAAGACAGTATTCATGCATGGAATACCCATAAAGTCCTTACAGCAAGCAGGAATAGTGCCTAGTCTAATTCATGGAATCCTAGGCCAAGTGACACCAAGAAAGGCCAATTCCTGCCAAGTGATATGACTTGATTTCAGGAGACAGAACACATCTACACTTAGAAATTACGTGGGTGAAGTCCTTGAAATAGGCATGAAGTTTTCAATCTGTTCTCTTAAGCATCTTAATAGAAAAAACATGCAGTTTTTTCTTTAAGGTTTGAAATGAGGTGTTGAAATTGTAATTCCAGATTCATCCTACCACACTCGATCATAGCTGCCTGCTCCTTCTGTACTCAACATTGACCCTACTGCTGTTCCAATAACATCTGCCTGGCTATGTGCATTAGGGGAAAGGGACATTGTATTCAGGTTGGGGTCCAAACAGGCTGGAGAGGGATCCAGACGGAAAGTCAACAACGAGGAGCTCATCCTCCTCTTAGCACTGACTGACATACACTCAAACATGAGATATAAATTGGACCAATTAGACTAGATGGTAAATCTTTGGATGGACAAGAGACTGATATAGCAGGAATAAAAATCATACTCAAAATAGGCTTTTTCAATATCAACTTGCCATGCCCAAGACAGGGAATATTATTCACATAGCAGAGTAGTTTTCACAAAAATACAAGGACCTAATTTCAATCTCCGAAGAAAATAAGTAAAAAAAAAGATAAATAAATAAAAATAAAAGTCATTAGTGGAGTTCATGCTAAAGAATGGAGAAAGAAGAAAAGATGCCTGGAGCTTGCTGACACCAAGTTAGTCTTGCCAAACTGGTAAGCTCCAGGTTCAGAAAAACACTTTCTCAAAAACTAAAATGATAAGGCTGGAGAGATACCTCCACAATTAAAAGCACTTGATATTCTTGCAGAGAACCCAGGTTCACTTCCCACGCAACATCACAAAAATAAAAAAAATAAAAAAAAACAAAAAACCTGAGATCCTCTTTGGTCTCCATGAGCACCAGGCATGGCATGCATGCAGTGAACAAGAATGCATGCAGTGAACAAGAATGCATGCAGCAGAAAAAAAAATCATACACATAAAATAAATGTAAATAAACCTTTGAAGCAAACTAAAAGAGTAAGGTTTGAAGAAAAACACCACTGACCTCTGGTCTCCACAGACATATACATGCATGCACTCGTGCACACAGGCATGCACACATACAGACATCATAAGCAAACACACATACACACATAGTTGCCAAATCTGTTTCATACTTAATAAATAAGCAAGTATTAATGCTGTGGGATAATGCCCTTGTACCCTGTAAAAATTTGTCACTTTTATTTGGTTTAATCAAATGCTGACTGGCAAACAGTCAGGCAGGAAATATGGGAGGGGCAACCAGACAAGGAGAATTCTAGGAAGAGAAAAGACTCAGTCTGCAGTCGCCACCCAGACACAGAGGAAACAAGATGAAATGCCTCTCTGATAAAAGCTACCAAGCCATGTGGAGAACATAGACAAGAATTATGGGTTAATTTAAGTTGTAAAAGCTAGTTAATAAGTCTGAGCTAAAAGAGCAAACAGTTTACAATTAATATAAACCTCTGTGTGTTTTGTTGGGACTGAATGGTTGCTGGATTGGCAGGGCAGGACAGTAACTTCTGTTTACATATTAAAGAACTCAGTGGGGAGTCAAGAAACCCATGAGTAACTAGTGAATTCTCTGAAACTGTCCTATTAAACATGCTTCTCACAGCCCTTCAAAAAGCCACCAGCGTTTTCTTAGTCTATGTTGCAAAGTGAAGAGTTAACAATCTTATAGACCACTCTAAGCTGCCACAGGCGTTAAACATACAAAACATGAAGATTTTGTTGAGAAATTTTTCTCAGTCAATAATTTCCTCTTTAGGGAAGAGGTCAGAACCCTTAAAAATAACACAATCATTGTCTCCGAGGAAATTAGACTTGAAGGCCAACAGTCTTTTATGATAGCAGAGCATTTGGATGTAATTTAGCATATGAACATATAGTGCACCGTGCTATGGTGAAAGTATTAATTTCACATAGTTTTACAAAATCACTATTTGAACTATTTAATCTGTTGTTCCATTGATGCCTCTTTATTTCCAGATAGGCCTTGTTGTGTTCGGAAGCTAATAAGCTCTCAAGTTCAGATAGGCACCAGTATCACGAGACAAGTTTATTTTTAGAAAGGTAACATATAAGGTCATAACCATAGCTTGAGTCACCCTCATCCCAAGAAAAGTAACTTTGTTTCACTGGACTACATATTGATTTTAAGGTACATGTTAAAGATGACTGCACGGACTCTGAAATTGACTCTGTATTCTTATCTGTAATTCATGTAGAAAGTTGGGCACTCTCTAGTAGTGACACCAATATAATTCCCCCCCCTCTCAATACTGAACTGCTTTCCCCCTGTGAGATATATTGGAGCGTACTAACTTAGATATATCATGTACCTGAAATAGCAGGAAGAAAGCCCTGTCTCAGCATGCCATTTCTGTTCTCTATAATTTAGACATTCTTCATGCTGCATTTATGTCCATAAAGGTAATAATCCTTGCATTAAAAAGTAGCCATTCCTTAGTGGTTTATCCTTTAAGTGCTCCGTAACACCCTTTCACTTCCTCACTTCACCCTGCCTCCAACTTTTGGTGTTTTAAATAAGCAACTCAAATGTGGTAAACTATCTTGTCTGCTGCGCTCAAGGCAGAAACACCAACAGACATAATGATGACAAGGTTTGGACGAGCACACTGAAATAAGCCCGTAATTCTTGTCCTAAAATAGACCACTGTAAACAAAGCCTTAAAATGATTTCCAAACCCTGACTTTACTCAGATGCCTTCAGTGAGTCCTTGTTGGTTTTTTTTTTCCTAGCACACATGCTCTAATGACACAGCAGATAATGTGTGTTTTTAAGGTTGCTCAGACCGACAGATGCAAAGTGTTCATCAAATAACTAAAAATAACGTAAAGGTGAATGCATGAAAGGGCAAAGCCACACCCCAAAGGCTGAGCATCTTGGGAGGAAACTCTGAAGCTCAGTAGCCATTCTAGCTACAGTGAATCCTACAGGATATTTCCCTAGGAGAGTAAGAGAAAGAAAAACAAACGGTGTGTGGTTTTCACTCCCACAATAGTAGATAATCAATGTAGATGAAATAAAATAACACTGTACAGTAGACTTAAATATCTATGCTGGAGTCAAGGAAATGTGTCAGTCTGGCTGTAACAAGGTAAGAGCAAGGCGGTACTGTGGCAAATTACTGATCTGTCCTGATTATCTGTAAGCAAGTGACTCCTGCTCCTCTCAACGTCACACGTTTTATAGGGCTCTGAGGAGGATTAAAAATTTGTATATGAAGCTGGGGCAATGATGACTCAATGGATAGAGCACTTCTTATGCAAGCATTGGGAGTGAAGTTTGGACCTCCAGACCTACATAAGGTCGAATGCAGTAGGTCTCTAATCCCAGGCCTTCCCTGACCAGAAGGAGGTGGAGAGATTCAGATCCTAGAAGTTCAGGGTCCAGCTAGACTGACAAACATAGCAAACCAACAGAGAGAGTCTGTTTCAAACAAGGCACTGACATCC
>LOJH01014746.1:2575-17338 GCA_001685095.1 Ellobius talpinus
TCACAGAGATCCACCTGCCTCTGCCTCCCAAGTACTGGGATTAAAGGTGTGTACCACCACTGCCAAGCCAGAGGTACTGTTTATATATATATTAAATGTATATTTAATATTTATACATTATATATATATATTTATGTGTATGGGTGTCTTGCCTGCTTGTATGATAAAGAAGCCAGAAATATACATTGGAATAAAAGATAGCACCTTCAATAAATGGTGCTGGTCAAACTCTACGTCAGCATGTAGAAGAATGCAAATAGATCCACATTTATCACTCTGCACAAAACTCAAGTCCAAGTGGATCAATGACCTCAACATAAAACCAGATACACTAAACCAGACAGAAGAGAAAGTGGGGAATAGCTTGGAACTCATTGGCACAGGAGACAACTTCCTGAACAGAACAACAGCACAGGCACTAAGATCAACAATTAATAAAAGGGACCTCATGAAACTGAAAAGTTTCTGCAAGACAAAGAACACTGTACAGAAACAGCCTAAGGAATGGAAAAAGATTTTTACCAACTCCACATCTGATAGAGGTCAAATATCTAAAATATATAAAGAACTCAGGAAAGTAGATTTTTAAAAAAAAATCCAATTAAAAATGGGGTACAGATCTAAACAGAATTCTCAATAGAGGAATCTCAAATGACTGAGAAACACTTTAAAAAAATGTTTCATTCTTAGCCACTAGGGAAATCAAATCAAAACTACCTTGACACTCCATCTTGCACCTGTCAGTATGGCTCTGATCAATGACAGAGCTCATGCTGGTGAGAATGTAGAGCAATGGGGACACTCCTCCACTGCTGGTGGGAGTGCAAACTTGTACAGCCACCGTGGAAATGAATATGGCAGTTCCTCAGAAAATGGGGACTCAATCTACCTCAGGACCCAGCTATATCACTTTTGGGTATATACCCAAGGTTTGCTCCATCCTACCACAAGGACACTTGCTCAACAATGTTCATTGTGGCTTTATTCATAATATCCAGAAACTGGAAACAACCTAGATGCCACTCAACTGAAGAATGAAAAGAAAACATGGCAAGTTTACACAGTGGAGTATTACTCATCAGTTAAAAAAATAACATTATGAAATTTTCAGGCAAATGGATCCAACTAGAATCATCCTGGGTTAGGTAACCCAGACCCAGAAAGACAAATATGGTATGTATTCACTTATGAGTGGACATCAGCTGTTAGTAAATAATGAAGCTACAATCCATAAACCCAGAAAGGCTAGGCAAAGAGGAGCGCTAATGGGGTGGGGGCATGGATCTCCCTGGGAAGGGAAAATAGAATAGATTCTGTGGGTAGACTAGGGGTGGGTGAGGATGGGAATAGAGGGGTGGGGTGAAGGGAGCTCCACAGCTGGAGTGGGGGTTTTGGGGTGGCAATGGGAACTTTCTGGAATCTGTAAGGGTGACTTAGTGAGGACTCCTAGTAATGGAGGATATGGAGTATGAACTGGCCATCTTCTGTAGCCAGGCAAGTCTTACAGTGCTGGGACTGGATGTTGGCAGAGGAGGTCCCATGGAGATCCCCAAACAACCCAGACTGAGCCAAGCAGTGGCATCAATCTTCTTTAATCCCAGGAAGACAGAGGCAGGTGGATGTTTGCAAGTTTGAGGCCAGTCTGGTCTATAGAGCAAATTCCAGGACAGCCAGAGCTGTTACATAGAAAACCCTGTCTCAAAAAAACAAACAAAACAAAAATAACAACAAAGGAATAACCCAGATTGATGTTAGGACAGATGTAGCCTTCTGAAAACTGACAGTAGGGTCTCATTGCTGAGGACAATTTCTGCTAAGCCCACTGAACACATTGAGGCCAAGCTGGTGTGGGCTTGGAACTTTCACCTCTATGTTCTAGTCTCTTTGACCTGGGGAGGTACAGGCTACGGAAGGAGAAACCTGGACACGGACCCAGGACCTACAATCTGCTCGCTGAAGCAATAGTGGTGAAGAACTTGTGGGAGTGGCCAAGCAATGTCTGATCTAACTTGAGACCCATCGTGAAAGAGGGAGCACATGCTTGACACTGCTGAGATGGCCAGAGTCTGGAGACTGAGATGGCCAGAGTCTGGAGACTGAGATGGCCGGAGTCTGGGGACTGAGATGGCCGGAGTCTGGGGACTGAGATGGCCGGAGTCTGGGGACTGAGATGGCCGGAGACTGGGTGGTCCAAAGAACAGCAGTAGAACCAAAGAGGAATGATCTTTAAAAAATTAATGAAATGATTCCTGATGATATTCTGCTATACTCATAGACTGGTGCCTTGTTCAGTCATCATCAGAGAGGCTTCCTCTGGCAGCAGAGGGGAGCAGGTGCAGAGACCCACAGGCAGATATTATGGGGAGAGAAGAGTCTAAATTGGAGGTCTCTATTAGGTCCCAGGCCTCAGAGATTGGGGAACCCCATGAAGAGAGGGAGGAAAGACTATAGGAGCCAGAGGGGATGGAGGACACCAGAAGAACACGGGCCACAGAGTTAAGCAGGGCTCACATGTGCTCATAGAACTGAAGTGGCAAACATGGGGCCTGCATGGGTCTTCACCAGGTCCTCTATGTAATTATTATTGCTGGTAGCTTGGTGTTCTTGTGGGACTCCTAACAGTGGGGCAGGCATGTCTCTGACTATTTTTCCCTCTCAGGTAGCCTCATCCAGTTTCAATATGAGGGCTTTGCCTTGTCTTATTGTATCGTTTGGCTGTGCTTGTCTGTTAACTTCTTGGAGGCCTGCTCTTTTCTAAAGAGGAAATGGAGGGGGAGGGGGTCTGGGGAAGAGAGGAGGTGGGGGGAGCTGGAAGGAGTGGAGGGAGGGGAAACTATGGTTGGATTTGGGATGTATTGTATGAGAGAAGAATCTATTTTCAATAAAAAAATTAAAAAAAGAAATGAGTAAGTAAAATTCAGGAAAGCGAAGGACCTTGTTTGTAAGCAGGTGCTGGTGTTTGTAAGTCAGGTGTGTCTGGCGAAGAGGCTCAAGTCACTGTCTGAGACAATAAAAATGCTAGAAAAGAATGACAAGACCTCCTTCCTCAGCCCCAGGAACCTCACCAAGCCCTTCACTTACTCAGTTGCAAGTCCCTTAAGGTGCTTCTAAAGTCTGGAAAAAAGGTGGACACATTGGGACTGCATTTCCTGCCTCCTATGTTCAGTGGCGAGCAGTGTGCATGCAGGGCAACAGCAGGGGGCAAGTGTGTGAGCCACCTGCACTGCTCTCCAGGCCAGGACGAACAAGAGTTTCCTGGTGTAAAGTTGATCTTATGGGTGAGCCAAGTGCAATGTAGCATCCTGTGCGCTCTGGGTAGAGAAGCCTGGGGCAGTTTAATGGCAGAGCGTCAGGGCTCTTAGATTAGCATCAGGGAAAGCAGCCATTTCTGAAGAAATAAATGATAATGAAATTGATTGCTTCTATACTACTCCTAGATAAAATCTCCCACTCAAAGTATTAAGTAACTATGTAGGTTAATTTAAATCATAGGAAAAGGAAGGGCAACAAATTCATTTAGAGATCTATGAAGAATATTGATAAACACACCAAGTCTGGTTATGCCCAAAAGGCAAATACCTGCCAACTACAATGTAGCATGATTAATAAAAACCCAGAGACAGATATTGGGGTTCAACCTGAAGGCCAGAAAAGCAAAGCAGCCAGCCACTGGCTCTGACATCTACCTCAGTCCAAAAATAGTGATCCTGCCTCGAAGAATCCTCAGAATGAGACTGAGCCTGAAACCTGTCTCCTCCTGTCTTATAGTCCCCTCTAGTGCTATTAGTGAAAGTAAGATTCGGAAACAACGGGCCACATCTTACACAAAGTCACACATTGAACAATGATGCTTCAACTAGCAACGGACGTAAAAGCTAAAACAGAGCTGAAAAGTACCCACGTTGCAGTAGGTACGCCTCTGTCAGATCACCACCTTTGACGGTTTGTGTGCTGACACAAGGCTGTGGCTGGGGAGGGAGGGCTCAGTGGTTAAGAGCACGTACGTATTCTCTCAGAGGATCCAGGTTTGATTCCCAGAACCCATATGGTGGCTCACAACTACCTGTAACTCCAGTTCCAGGATTCTAATGATCTCTTCTGACCTCTGCAGATACCAGACATGTATGCGGTGTAGGCAAAATATCATAAACATAAAAATAGCTATAATACACTACTGCACCACCAGTCACATACAGCATGTGCAATTATGTGCTGTATACATAATACTCAGTAATGTAGCAAATGACTGTCTTGTTAGTTTACTATACTGTGCTTTTCGTCCTTATTTTGGAGGTCCCCTTCTTATAAAAACAAATCAACCATAAAACAGTGTGCTGTGCTAATGGCGGCATCAGGCCCAAACAGCTCATGTTTACTGTGTCTCTTGGTGGCATCAAGAGGTCAACATCTAATTGAGTTTTGGCATTTAGGATTTTTAAAAATTTATTTTTACTTTAAAAATTATGCATATGTTTGTGCATGCTGAGTGCAGTGCTCTTGGAGGGCCAAAGAAGGTATCAGGTTACCCTGGAGCTGGAGTTGTGGGTCAGCTGTGAGCCACTGACATGGGTGCTGGGATCTGAGCAGTTGTCTTTTGCAAGAGCAGGATGCAGCCTTAACCTCTGCTCCCCCTCTAGCCCATCCATGCAGGTTTCTGTATGTGGCTCTAAGTTCTTCATACAATGGCTAAATCACACAGCCTGAGAAGCTGTGGCCATTAAGTGACATGTAGCCACACTTATGTCATAAATATTTACTGAGCATCTACAACGTATCAGGTATTGTGCCAACAGTTTGACAGCAATGCTGGATAATAAGAGCCAGTGAGGCATTTAGCAGAGGAGACAGACACAAATAAAAATGCTCACATTGTATATAAGGAAGATTTCAAATTCTTACCAGTTATTAAATCTGAAGGTATCCTATCAGTCAAGAAATCAACCACAAGTATTCGACTTGTTGCGAATATAATACCACCTTGTGTGTACACTTCATAGCGACTGTTACTTGTGATTTCATTTGTCACACGTCGAGGGAGGTGTTCAACTCCTTCTATCTTCAACTGATTGATAAAATATTCCTAAATCAGAGTATACTCATTAGGAAGCTGTTTAATACAGGGCAGGGCACTTTCAAAATAGGTTGCAGAGATTTAATATGTCTCCACTCTCAGATTCCTAAATATCACAGCAAATATACAAACTAAGTTATTTCTTTATACCCATCAGCCAATCGAGTTACTTTAGTTAAGGCTTTTGTTTAGTTGTGCTTTGGAGTTTACACTAAGACATAATTGTGCTTCAGGCATTATTGGCATTCAACACCAAACCCCCAAACAGAACCTTTTAAAACCTTGGGTTAAAAGTTTTCTACTACCTAGAAACTATTTTCAGCCAACATATCTGTGAGGTAAGGGATTCCTCTCTGCACACAATCCTCTCTGGTGCTGTATCATTACTTACATTGATACATCCTAGAGAAATGTCAGAATGTCCAAAGGTCCCATGGCTGATAGTCTCTTGGTTCAATGACACTTTCCTGGGCATCTTACATCGCATGAAGTCCCATGCCAAGAAAAGGCGATACCCAGGGGAGTCCCATAGAGCCTTTTCTCAGATGACATTTTCTTCCTGGCCACACCATCTAGAGGATCACCAGATTTATCATGCTAGGCTGTGTTCCCATCTCTCAACATTGATGTGTGTCCCACTCCACTGTCCTCAGGGTCACCTATTCTCCTTAACCCGGACTGACCTTTCCTAATAGCCTTAGCTTCCAGTCCCTTCTTTCCTGGCCTTATGTCCCTAGTCCCTCTTCTTTTGTGCATCCTTAAAGGTCTCCTTTTCCATCTTCTACTACTCTCAGAGACCATGCCATTCCCATCATTGCCCTTTTAGGGACTCCATTCAGCAGTCACCAAAACACCCTTAATACTTAACTTCCAGGCTCAACATTATTCCTACAGCTTCCCTCCGTTGTAGAGCAATCCAACTCACTCCCCTCCCTAATGTGTACCCTAGTCGCTTCTCTCTTTCACTGTCAGGGAGTGTGTGGGAGCCGTATTTTTAGGATACTCAAGCTGTAGACTCCGTATCTCTCCGGAAGAGCACTATTCAGTGCCCTCCTGGTCAAGAGAGGAAGCCCAGGAAGCCAAGACTTCGCGCTGCCCTCCTTCGCAGGGTCCTCCCGCAGTGCCAGAGCCCTGACTCTCCTTCGAGGGCCTGCACTCAATGCCCTCGCAAGTCCTGGCAGCTACTTAGACTTCCCTGGGGGTTCTCTCCCCTCCTTCGCAGCGCCCTAGAACTATGTAGACGCTCCGAATCTCCCCCAGGGATCTCAATTCATTCCCTTTCGTGTCCCGTTTGAGACCTGCGCTGGTTCGGGGCCCCTGCAACCGCACCGCTTCGCGTTCACGCCGCGCCGGTCTCGGCTCGGATGTCCCTACGCCCTCGAGAACACCCATCTCTCAGTCGCACCTCCTCGGCTGGCTGCGTGTTGAGCACCAGCACCAGGCAGGCCGGGTGGCAGTGCAACCTCAGAAAATGGTAGAGAAGTCGGTCGGCGCCAAGCCCGCGGGCGCACACCACCAAACCGTCGCTGTCGAGCAGTTCCAGTACCAGCTGCCTCTCGTACTCCAGCAGCGGCGCCATTGCTTTGCCTAAGACCGGCAGGCACCGCTCCATTGGCGTCCTTCCGGGTTTGTAGCCGGACGAGAACGGAAAAAGCCGAACTGAGCCGAGCCTAGCCGAGCGCTGGCCGAACGCAAGGGCTGAACGCCGCGGCTGGAGGATCGCGGAAGGAAGGTAACAGCAACAGCGGAGTTTGAGAGGAGAAGAGGCCCGACATAGCCGAAGGGAGCCAAATCCAAGAGGAGAGTCAACCGATTGTAGCCGAAGAGTCGAGACAGGGATAAATGTGCCGGAGGTAGCCAAATTTAGCCGAGAGCCAGCGAAAGCAGTTGAAGACATTAGCGCGCGGAAAGATGTTCATTCAGGCGGTAACCGGGTGGCTTCGGAATTTGGTTCTCTAGACCTACAAAATGCAAACAGAGGAGAAGGCGTAACCCCCCAATATCGACAGTTCAGAATGTTAGCTGTTAATATTCCAAGCGCACCCAGAATCAGCACCGCTTACCCAGCGTACAGTTTAGTCTCTGTTTTGTAATTATCCCCTTCAAAAATTTTAAATAAGCAAAATACTTTATGAATTTCTACTTCTTATTTGCAAAAGTGTTGAATACAATATACTGTTTCACAAAGTCACAATCAGGTGCCAACTGCGGTCGCGTTCCGCCTTCCTCTAGGGGGACATCTTGGGTCGTGTTTGTAAGTGCCTAGAAATGCTAGGTAAGAGACCTGTTCTCTCCCATCATCCTCCACTTCCCTTTAATGCTAGCCCATAAGAAATACAAGTGAAGCCAAAATACTACAGTTCCATTATACAGGAATAACCTCGGTCAACGTCATGGAATTCATACGATGCCCCCCATTTTATCTATACAAAATATACTAAATAACCCGGATTTGAAACCCGAGGTTTGGTTTATACAGCTGTAATCCCAACTATTCCAGATGCTGAAGCAAATTCAAGGTCAGTCCGAGTTACAGTTGGGGACCCTCCAACACAAAGTATAAAGAGTGCTGGGATATAGCTCAATGATAGACCCACGAATTTGTCACTAATATTTCACAAATCTCTGCTGTAGTAATATTTTAAAGTTCTTTTATGTGGCTGAGTTTTCTGTAGCGTGGATGCATATGTTGGTTATCTCATTATTTGAGGAGTTTAGTCTGCTCGCACTCTCCACCAGCGTTTTACATACCATTTCACTAGCTGCTTTGTAAGAAGCTCGACCAAACCCTCGAGGTACATTTCTGGAAGTAGATGATCAGTGGGATAAAAGGGAAACATTTATCTGAGTTTTCATTACCTTTATTACACTGCCTTCCAAAATATCTACCAGTTTCCCTTGACATCAGCAGCCTATAAGAGGACCCGTTTCTCTTCCTCCTCTGCTTCCTCCAGTGTTTTCCTTAAGTTTAGTCACAGTGAAAACAGCATATAATAATTCCCGAATTCTCTTGAAGTGGAAAGTGATGCCTGCAGATGCTTTGCTTGCAGTATCTCTGCGAGCCATGCAGTAATGCCTGTAGTTCTACAAGTAGGTTATATAGCCAGGCAAGGCTACAGAGCCAGGTGATGTATTTCTTAGCTTTTGTTTGGGATACAGTAAGTAGGGATCTAACACACATTCAGAGGTAGGTAGGTGCATGGGTGACAATACCGGTATTTACACCCAATTCTTCCCACACTGTGGCAGGCAGAATAATGCAATCCAGAGGATGCCTGCCTGCATTAAAGTCCCAGAATCTTTTATGTTATTTTTCATGACAAAGGGTACTTTGTAGGCGTGATTAAGCTAAACACTTTAGATGGAAAAATGATGTTGAATTATCCAGGTGTGCCCAATATAATGATAAAGGTGTTTAAAGGCAGGAGAGTTAGCTTCAAAGAAGATGTAAGGGGAAAATGAGGTCAGAGTGAGGCACGAAGAGCTGGGAACTCAGCCTTTAGAAGCTGGAGAACACATGGCGTCTCCCCTGGTACCTCAAGAAATATTACAGCCGCCTCTCAAAACCCACTTTGCATGTCTGGTGCCCAGAGCTGGAAGACACGGATTTGTGTTATTTTAAGCTCTGGAATTTGTCACAATAATAACAGGAAATGAATGAACAAGCGTTTCTTATTTTGACTTCACTGAACTTTGAAGATGAAGTTCCCAGCTTTATCAAAACAAACCAACAAACACCATAGATAGGGTGCTGGAGAGATGGCTTAGAGGTTAAGAGCATGGAAGCTCTTTCAGAGGACCTGGGTTCAATCCCCAGCAACCACATGGTGGCTCACAACCATCCATAATGAGATCTAGTGCCCTCCTCTTCTGGTGTGTAGGCAGACATGCAGATAGAATACTGTATACATAATAAATACATAAATAAAATCTTTAAAAAACCCATATAGATAGAAATATATAAGGAGGCAATATATAAGGAAGCAATAGAAAAGAAAACAATTGTTTAGAAGGTCAAGATTTATTGAAAGTTCAAGCATATGTATAGTGACTGGGGTATAGCTAGCACAGAAGGTGCTTACTGTGAAAGAACTGTAGAATCTCATTGCTGGGAGATAGTGACAGGTCAGTACTAGAGCTTGTCCTCCAGGCTAGTGAGGCAGCCTGTCTTCAACACAAAGTGGGTAAAGATGTTTGTCATTCAATCTCAGGAACGCACATGCTGGAAGCAGAGAACTGGCTCCTGAAAGATTCCTCTGGCCCCCCACGTGTGCGCTATGGCTTGCACCCTTCACAAATAAATCATGTAATTAAAACAAACAACCAGGGTAACAGTTACTGAGAACTGACCCTCAAGGTTAGCCTCTGGTCTCCACACGTGTGCATACAGTACATATACATGAACACATTTGTGAGTCCACACATGTTCACACACAATAGCCATATAGATGTTTAAATGCATTAGGATTTATTCTTTCATAGAATGTTACTTGGACATACAATGTGTCAGGTGCTAGGGTCTTATCAGGGAACAAAGCAGGCAAAATCCCTGCCTTATATTCTTCCCAGGAGCTCGTGCATGAAGAAGTCTATTGATCATCTCTATATGTAAACTGTGATTATTTCTTGAACAGTTTTCTTAATTGTCCAACCACAGGAGAGTACTTGAAAAAATTATGCATCCCTAGTAAGCAGACTACAGAGAACTATTAAAATGTTAATGTGGAAAAGGACCAATATCTAATAGCTACTGAAGGAAGAATAAATTGTGAAGCAAAAATGTAGCATGGATGGTCCTACTTGTCAAAAATATCAAGAGTATTTATTTTCAGAGAACGGCATGGAAAGTGCCAGAAAGAAACCAAATCTCTTAACACAAGCAGTCACCTTTGGGAGTCAAGGCAGGAGGCCAGCACCACCTCTGAAAAGTTACATTTTCTGTTCATTCCCCTCTGTTCTGTTGCCTTCCTTCCCTCGTAGTTACACAGGAGAAACTTCGTAACTGCTGTGTCTACACTTCATCAGCACCAGAACTTTTACCCTGTGAAGTTTAGATTTAATATGTGCATGGTGGACAACAGGTAAGGTCTCATGCTGGCGTCTGTGGTGGTGGATCTTTGTACATTTTCCACAGGTTGGATTTACAGTTCACTTTTGGTCGTTCATGAGCAGAGCAATGGTTCCCTCTCATGTTGCTATCACAACGATTCTCCAAGCCTTTCTTTCTTAGCTTGCTCTCCCTCCTCCCTCCCCTGTTTTGACCCTCTCCCTTCCTTCCCCTCTCTCTCCCTTGCCTCCTCTTCCTCTCTTCTTTCTCTTGAGCAGACCCACCTCTTTCTTACTTTGCCCATAAGGATATAGGCAGCCCTCACTGGCCTTTGACACGAGGCTGGCAATGAGATTGAGCATCACTTTTCTCCTGCACATCCCAGTCTCATCTCAGCTGCTAGAGCCAGGCTATTGACTTCTCTCTCGGCATTTAATCTTTCAATCTATATGTAGCCATCCCTTGAGATCCATGGGGTTGGCTCCATTCCCCCTCCCCATCACTACCATAATATGCAGATACTCAAATTCATTATATAAAGTGGCACAGTGGGCTGGAAACATAGACCATGGCTTGCTGTGCATGTACAAAGCCCTGGGTTCTGTTTTCTGTCACAGGACAAAAGTGTTAACTTGAAATGGTGTAGTCTTTGCACAGAGCATCAGTTGTCCTGCTGCACAGTTTTGACTGCAATACCTAACACAGTTCACATGCTGCGTAACCATTTGCTGTAGTGCATTGTCTGGGAGAAGATTTTGACAAGAAAAGTCTGTTCATGACCAGTACAGCTGCCATTCTTTCCTGTCTATGACTGATTGGATGCATGAAAATGCAGTTTAGAGATACAGGGTGGAGCTACATCAAAAGCTCATTAAATCTAGACCCTTCTGGGATGGTCACTCCTGGAATTCACACTCAAAAAAGGGTGCTAACCAAATGTTTTAATTTTGCTTCTGTTGCTATGATAAAATATCCTATCAGAAAGCGAGAAAGAATTTCCAGCAGCTCACAATTCCAGATCACAGCCCAGCTCTGTGGGGAAGACCAGGTAGGAAGGAGCTCAGTTACATCACACAGTCAGGAGCAGAGAGTGGTTAATGCATGCTTGCTTGCATGCTCGCTTATTTACTCGGCTCCATTTGTTTACTCACAGAAACCTGC
Source organism: Ellobius talpinus (assembly GCA_001685095.1). Lineage (NCBI taxonomy): Eukaryota > Metazoa > Chordata > Mammalia > Rodentia > Cricetidae > Ellobius > Ellobius talpinus. The sequence continues at coordinate 13,855 of LOJH01014746.1, forward strand.
CTAGGGATTGGTGTCACCCACAATGGGCTGGGTCTGTCCACAGCAAAAACTTAAGACAAATCTCTCATAGATAGCCATAGGCTAGCCCAGTGTAGATAATCCTTCTCTCCCATAGATAGCCACAGGTTAGTCCAATGTAGATAATCCTCTGAGCATCTCTTCCAGGTGATTCTAGATTTAGGATGTTTATGGAGGGCAACAGTTAATGTCACACATTGGTTTTTGTGCCAAGTTGACAATTAAAGTTAAGCATAACAAAAATAAGTCAAAACTAATAATTGGGTGCAATGAAAGAAAGTTCAGAGGCCTCAGAGTGCAGCCTAAGGGCTTCTCTGCTCTGGTTGTCTAGTAGTGTGTGAGCACAACTTTGAGACCTGATTAAATAGGGTACACAGAGAAAAACATGTCTTGGGTAAAGGAACCAGAAGCAGAAATCTTTTAGGACAGAAAGGAGACCAACTAGGGAGCAATTGATCACTGGGTTTGCCTGGTTCTAGGGCCAGGTCACTCTGGGGCTTCACGGCACTTGCTGTGGTGGTTTAGGGGCTCAGCCAGGGTGTGGAGTGGGATTAGCACAGGGTTATGGTGATAAGTTGATATTGAGTGATAAGGCTGGGGTGCTGCTTGATTCTTGGTAGGCAAGTGTTTATCAGGCTCCTCTGTTGGGCATGTGCAGGAAATAACGCTGACAACTGAAAGGACCGGAGCTCCGTGAGAGGCTTATTATGCACCCACCAGCAGACTAAGCACGTTTCCATGTCTCTGCAAAGGTGGGGAATGTTATCCTCTTTACTTGTCAAGTGAATAAGACTCAAAGATATTAAATAAGTTTCCCAAGTCTACCTGGCTAAGCCTGGAGCACAGAGCCCAGGATGCCTGCCGTACCTGTTCATCACCGTTTCCCACAGGCTGCCTTGGACGCCTGACTTAAATCAATTGCCTTTTAGACTTGAACTTGAAAGTCAGGTGGTTTCCATCTTCTCCTTGCTTAAGCATTCCTTTAGCATAAAGTTTTGATCAACTTGTAGTGATTAGAGTTGGACTTTTATGTCCACTGATGTTTACAAGACTTTTTAAAAAAATATTTATTTTACATATATATTTTGCCTGCACCACATATGTGTAATGCCTTAGGATGTCATAAAAGGGCATCTGATCCCCTTGAAGTTGCGTTACATCCATGTGGGTGCTGGGAAATGCCTACAGTGCCGTGATGTCATAGGGCTTTTATGAGTTAGCAACAATTACATACAGATTGTGTCTTGTTAATCCAACAGCATCTGAAAATGTTTAAAGAATCCAGTAGCCATCTTTAGACAGGTTGTACTTTTAACATATTATCTTTTCTGACAATGGTTAACAGAGATAGAGACTAGAGAAACAGTTGTGTGTTGTATATCTCTATATTTGCTGTGGTCCTGTTACAATAGCCAAGTTATGAAATCAGCCTAGACATCTATCAATGGGTAAAATACATGTGGTAAATATACACAAGGAGTTTTATTCAGCTACAAAAAAGAATGTAATTATGACCTTTAGAGGAAATGGGTAGAATTGGAGAGCATCATTAAGCAAAACAAAATAGCCAGAGAGAGAAACATTGTATTCTGTCATATACAGATCTAGGCTAAGAAGAAGAGAAACATTGTATTCTGTCATATACAGATCCAGGCTAAGAAGAAGAGAAACATTGTATTCTGTCATACACAGCTCTAGGCTAGGAAGTAGAGAAACATTGTATTCTGTCATATGCAGATCTAGGCTAAGAAGAAAATTCAAGTGAAAGGAGAAAGGGAACTATGTGGGAAGGGAACCAGGAAGTGGGGGACAGTTGCAATATAAAGTGGGAGGTTACTTGCTAAAGCACAGTCTGTACATGTAAAAGTAAATAAAACAGGAATTAAACACCCTCACAGAAACACCTAGAATAATATCCCACCAAACATCCAACCATACTGCGGCCTGGTTAGGCTGGTGGAAAAGGAACTGTTGTAAGCTGCAATGGCTCCAAAGCTCTGGGTTGGAAGCCACGGGGGACACTGCTGTCTGCACCGCTTACATCAGTTCTCTGAAAACGGGGACCCAGATGGCACCACGTTAATTCTCTGTGGAGAAAGTCACCTGCACACTGGCCTGTGTCCACTGACTGGAGATGCTGTATTTGGTATCTAACCACTAAGAGGGAGAGGGAGTTTAAGCATTAAGTCTTTTCTCGCAAATAAGGACCACTGATGATTTGTTAAATTAAACATTTTTTACACGGTTTGACAAGCCATTCATCACACATAGAAAAGGGTAGAGAAAAGCAGGAATGAAGCTGAACAGGAACACCAGACACCTGCCCCTCTTGGGAACATGGTAGTGTTTGCATGGATTACTAGTTAACCTGTACGGATTCACTGGATGTCTTAAGGAAGCTTTTCTGTCCAGAAAATAGTGTGGGAATCAGGCAAGCTTTGTGGAATGTTCGTCCTTATTTGGAACGTTTTCCTTCCTGCTTTGCTCTTCTTGGTGTTTACTCTGAGAAGAGGCAGAGGGAAGAACTGGCTGCACAATCTGTGGGGCTCATTTCAGCATGAAAAAAATGCAGAGCTTCCTGTTAAAAAATAATTATTCAGGCACTGGGGAGGTGGCTCATTCAGCAAGATGCCTGTCTTGTAAACACGGGGACCTAAGTCCAGTTTCCAGAGCCCACACTAAAAATTCTGGGCACATTACCGGGGAAGTGAAGACAAGAGAATTCCTGGGGCTCCCTGGTTAGCCAGTCTAGTCTATAGGCCAATGCGAGTTCCTGTAGTAAAAAACAAGGTGGATGGCTTCTGTGAAGCGTTACAAGTTGTCTTCTGACCATCATGCATGTACATGTGCGTGTATGCACACACACAAACACAATTATTGATATTTTCAAGAGAGTCACAACAGAGTAATGCAATTAATTGAACAAAGGTCCTTTTTGACTATGACTACATAGGTCACTGACCTTGAAGTCCATTTATATGACAGATGAAAGAAGATTAATGTATCAGACTCACCAAGGAATAAGGACATGGGACTGTTAGCTTGATAGATTGTGAACATGGCCTGTGGATCTGAGATGAGACATAGCTAGGTGAGGGTGGCCTGTGGACTAGCATCATCCTGTTGACAGACACAGGTTTCTGTCCCACCAGGACCACACAGTCATTCGGTCCCAAAGAAACACACAGAGGTCTACATTAATTATAAACTGATTGGCCTAGTAGCTCAGGCTTCTTATTAATTCTTATAACTTATATTAGCCCATAATACTTATTTGTGTTAGCTTTTTTGGCAAGGCAGTCACATCTTGCTTGCTCTGTGTCTGGCTTCCTCTGTGTCTCGTTGCTGACTGCAGAAATGACTCTCTTCCCAGAATTCTCCTGTTCTCATTGCCCCACCTCTACTTTCTGCCTGGGTACTGGCCAATCAGCATTTTATTAAACAAGTACAAGAAACAAATCTTTAC
>LOJH01014747.1:0-23902 GCA_001685095.1 Ellobius talpinus
CTGCTGTGTAGTACTCCATTGTGTAAATGTACCACATTTTCCTTACTCATTCTTTGGTGGAGGGGCATTTAGGTTGTCTGTTTATGACAAACAAAGTTGCTATGAACGTAGCTGAGCACATGTCCTTGTGGTATGACTGAACATCCTTTGGGTTTATACCCAAAAGTGGTATTGCTGGGTCTTGAGGATTTTTTTTTAACCAGAGTCACAGCAAGAGCAGCGTCTCTCCACATGCCCCAGACCAAAAAAATCCCCCAGGAATCTGTAAGTCCTCCTTTCATCCCTCCTGTGTGCCTCTCTATCCATATTCCTGGCTTCTCTGTCTCCTCCATAACTAATTCCTGTCAACCAGTCACTGGCTTGGATCCAAGGTTAATGTTATTAAAAGAATCTCAGCATTCCACAGAGCCACCAAATATCCCACAACAGTGTGTTTTGCTAAATTGTCCTTCTGTGCAGTTAGGGGATGTAGCCTGCTGCCCACAGACGCTGTCTCCAAGTGTCTTGTAGTCTAGTAATCCCAAATGGAAATGGTAGACTCTTCATCAGCGTTGTAGCCCCTTAGAAGCAGAGAAAGGGGTAGTGTGATGCCCATACTATACCGTCTATTTTTGTCTCTTTTGTTTTTGAGAGTCTATCTTTCATTTTTAGAAAAAGGTGTTGAATGTCACAGAACCTAAAAGGTTCACATAGTTTCCTCCTGGCAACAGAATCTGCCTTTCATGGTATATAAGAAAAATTTAAACTTTTCTCCTTCACCCAACTCAATTGAATTCAACTAGGCCAGTGTTGGAGAGTTTGAGGTCAGATTTTCAACATCCAAGCTTGATCACAGAAATGAACACCAGCAACCTCAGCTCTTGGGAGACCGCCGAGGCAGGAGGATTTCAAGTTTGAGGTTCGTGAGTTCCAGGCTGGCTTTCTCCTTCTATTTCAGAAGTAGCTATAGACGTACAATTTTTTTGGAATGTTAATGAGTGCTCCAGGAGAGGAGAACTCCAAAGGGAAATGAGTTTAAGAAGGACATCACCTCTAGTCCATTCCTGGTGCACACGAACTCACCAACAGCACTAACATGTCTGCTGGTGATCGTGCACACACAGCACAATAAAATATAAATGTTTGCTTGAGCCTAGCATTTCCTAACCTTCTTCGATCACTAAAAATTTCCGCTGAGCAATCCCAATTTTCGCAACCTGACTTTAAAATAATAACACCGGGGGTCTCTATGCTCCGTGTTACAATATTTTGTTTGAAGAAGTGGTACAAAACATCTCTGGTTGAAAGTAGCGTAAAGTTACTGAAATAATATTTGTTGTAAATATTCAAATAGATCAAATGACAGCCTACATTTTCCATAATTTTTAAACCACTTTTACTAAACATGCTATGCACATGGACCTTCTGTATCATATGTATGAGGTCACATAAGGGCCTATTTTGACAAGTGTAAAATGTGTATTATTTACTTAAATCTTAGCCTGCATGCTTTGGGAAGGAAGGGTCGGAGTTTCCAGCACTATCTACTGCTCCTTTAAGCACGCAAAGCACTCATGTTACTACACAGGTGGGGTCGGGAAGGGGCTCTTCTGTGCCTCTGAGCATAAGCACTCCATCAGCATATTTTGGAACTCATAAATTTGCATGAGTAAATTTGAAATGATGTAGCACTGGAAGTACCAATACAGCCTCGGGGAAATAGCTGTAAAGTTCTGACAGTGATTATCGCTGAGCTTAACAAAACAGACTAATTCATAGTCATTAACTTGAGTTCCGGTTTCTTAACTACGGAAGGGAAACTTGGGGGTTAGCCGGGTGGAAACAAGTTCTCAAACAGCCTCTGAAAGCTGTGTGTCAGCGTCTCACTGAATATGGCATATGGATAATTTCCGACGCTGAGTCCAGCCATGAAAAACAAACCTGGAAACCCCCTCCATCATTTTCCTACTGACTTACAGTCACAGAAACTCTAGTACGGTTAAATTTTTTCAAAACTATGGGTTTTTTTTAATTATCCAGCGCTCACCAGTACTCTCCTTCTGTTCGGTTTGGGGTTTTGCCCTGTTCTCTTAAAGTTTGCCTGCAGGTGCAAGGTCCCCTACGGCTTCATGCAGCGGCTGAAAAGGCTGTGAAGCCTCTCTCCTCTTTTCCAGATCCCTCTCCCCCAGGTTACCTGGATGAAGTTCTTTCTTCCTTGACTTTTTCCTCCTGTTTCTTGTTTCAGAGGAAGATGAGGCCTCTCCGCCGAGTGCCCTGCCTCCAGGTTAGGATGATTCCCTGGCCCAGCTTCGGCCTCCTCATCAATCCATTGTCCCACTGTAGAAGCAAAGAGTCGGGGAAGTGGGAGGGGAATCATTGTCTTAAATGATGATTTCCAAGAGAAACTTCTGAAAAGGAAGATTTCCTAGCCAGGTGTGGCGGTACACATCCCCTCTCCCAGTAGTGGGGAGGCTGAAGCAGGAGGAATCTCAAGATCAGGCTATCTTGGGCTACAGAGTAAGTTCAAGGTCAGCCTGAGTTACTTGGTGAGGTGTTGTCTTAAAAAAAAAGAAAAAAGAAAGAAGAAAAAAAGACAAAAGGAAAAGAAAAATCCTGGACATGGATGAGTTCCGGGATGAAATTGTTTGTCATCCATTTTCATCTATGTATCCTGCCACACCCACCCTTATAGTTTTCTTCCTCCATAACAAAAAGAGATAGGGGTTTGGGGTACCCCCAGAAGGTTGTAGTCACCCCACTTCCCTCCTTCCTATGCTCGCCTGCATCCTCCAAATCATGCTTTCCTTGCAGGTTTGGGTAGTCGGGCCCTGGAGAGAAAAGACTCAGGTGAGCGAATGCATCGGGACCCCAAGCTTACACAGCACTAATGACTGAAGCCCTATTCATCCTAATCCTTGTTTTATTCAGTCCGCAGCTTTGACAACAACCTTTCGTTCCATTTCCCAGTACAAGAAAACTAATGCATTGAGAAACAATTAATTTTGCATGATACAAACGCACACATCCAAGAGTCCGGCCACATACACCGTAGACTGACTTGCTTTACTTCCTAATATCATTTTTAACATTCAGCAAACAGAGATCAGTCTCCATTCCTGAGCTATGCCCAAGTTATAATTCACGTCCATGCATAATTTTAAACATAATTGCTAGACACATTTTCAGACACTGTCAGCTGTATCAGCAATTCTGAAGCTGTTTGATTACTCTTTCATTCACTATCTTTATGCCGTGGGCCTAACCTGGTCCATCACTCGCTACTTAAGGGCCAATCAGTGGCATAGGCACTGCAGGCATAGGAATGAACAAAACAATAAAAATTCTTGTTCTCGTATCCTATACACAAGCGGACGCCACTCACTACTATCGTTGACGTCACGGACACAATGTGCATCTTTCACCTATTAACTTGGGAGTTAAGAATGCGCATTCAAGAGATTACTCAGCTTAGCTTCATCACGGGCAGAATTTTTAGCACTGAGCATGACTGACAATCGAAAACTAAAATGATTAAATGTGTCCTTCCCTTCTTTTCATGAGCGTTAACAAGCGGAGTTGTTGACCTATGCCTTTTCCCCCAGTTCTCAAGGGCGGACAACTGAACTCCGCACTTGGTTCAGAGAGGGCTCAGAGACCGCTTCCCCTGCCCCGGCCCGCCCCCTCCTTCACTGCGGTTGACTGCTGATCAGTGTTAACCCTGCACCCCCTTTCATACTAGGAAATACAGAAGAGCTTCCTTTTCAGCTTGTCTCTCTTTATGGGAAAGCTTCGACCTTGTTTTTGTTTTTTGTTTTCCTTCCTTGCAGGACAATCATACTATTCCTTAAATTTGTACCTGCAGGTCATGGCCCTGTTACTTACCTCTTTGTAGACTTTCCCACTGAACACAGCAAGGAACATAAAAGTACAGAGCCAGGCTTGGCTCTGTGACCCATGCTGGGCAGTATACCCTCAAAGAGACCCACCTTTTTAGCTTCTCCCAATTCTGTTGTATGGATTTGCCTTAGAGTCAGCCTCCTGGAAAGACACCAAGACTACCGTGTGAATCTCTAACAGCCGCTGTGTAGATGATGGGGAACAGGCGGAACACCAAGGACAGTTAACAAGCTTCACTCTTCCAGGAATGAGACAATGTCTCTTGGCCCGGCCATGGAAGACATATCCCTGTAAGGATGGAGATCTGTCCCTCCCTTCTGGTGGTCTGTGGGACAAGAGAATGTTGTCATTTTGATCTAGGTTTATTAGGGGAGAGCAAGGAATCAGTAGGAGGAGAGCAGCAAACACAGGTAAGCCAGCCTACAGATTACCTGGCCCTGAGGTGATCCGTGTCCTCCTTTCTGCTTCCAGAATGGTCTCTGGGCGAGTCACCTGCAGGCGGAGAGGAGCAGGACAAACAGAAAGCCAACTCGCAGCTGTCCACCCTGTTTGTCGAAAAACCTCAGACAGGATCAGTGAAAGTTGGTGAGTGTCGACCCAGGAATCCTTCCCCTTTGCTCAGATCACAAAATAAATCATTTTAAATTGAGATTTTCAGTAGCCATGAGAACATTCATCGTATCCAGGTCGTTCCAAAATATTTTCATTACAGGAGATCTTGTACCCCATTTCTCCATTCCCTAATCCTAATCTTTGTTTCTATGATTTACCCACCCTGTTTATTTATACAACACGTGGTCTGTTGCGTTAGGAGTCTTGTGATCAGCATAACATGTTTGAGGTCCGCTTTTGTTGTAATATCAGTATTCCTTTTTGTGAGTGAGCAATGATATATTGTACCCAAATGCTACACCATGGATTTTATAACCCCAAAGATGGATGATGGCTATTTTAGTAGCTGTTAGTGCACAGGAGTTCAGCATCAGAACCTGAGAGCCAATTTGATTGGGTCTAAAAGGTTGGTTCTGCTTCTTGCTAATAGGACAGACTCTTTAGCCTCTTTCCATTTCAATTTCTCCTTACGTAAAATGAGAATAAATCATGAGGCCTGCCTGTGAAGTACTCTGATCCAGCTCTGAAGACGGGGACCCTGCTGTCACTGTAAAAGGACTCACCCCATCAGGGGCTTAGGATGCTCACAAGTCTGTACGTGTGATAGATAAACTATGTCATGTGTCTCAGGGGCAGCTGATCAGACAGATGGTAAAGATTTGAATAATATTTATTCGAAAATCTTTATTACATGCTACCTAGTTGTGTGTCGTATACCATACGAATCCATATAAGTTATAGTCTAAAGACAGGACCAGACAAGGGACGTTAATCAGATAACCACAAAAGCTACAAGCCACGAAGTAACTAAACAGAGAACCAAGACAGAGAAAAATTTAGGACCTCCAGGGTATTAAGTCAGCAAATTCTCATGATCAGGATCAGACTTGGGTGTTGACCAGATATTATACAAACAAACACACGCCTAACTATCTCCTAGAGTTTCTTCTTTCAGGCTTAGCGTACAAGGAGAGATGTTGGCTCCTTGTATGTTCTTGTAAGACACTAAGAAACTGGGCCAATGGCCAGACTGCTTCTGATGTCCCCAGGGCCTAATCAGTGACTACACAGTCATTTCAAGTCACTTCAAAGAGAGCAGTTTAACTTACTCAAAGCCCTGTAATTACAGGCATCCCGTCATATTGAATAATAAAGTTATATATTTCTTTTGTGGGTTCTTTTATTCCACATAAATGTAAGTTCACACATAGATATTTCTTTTTTTATTTCACCTGCAGGCCAGAAGAGGGCACTAGACCTCATTTCAGATGGTTGTGAGCCACCATATGGTTGCTTTCCACCAATATTTTCATTGCTTTTTTTCTGATTCAAAGTTTCCAAATGGGCTGGGATGTGGTTCAATGGCAGATCACTTATTTAAAATGCACAAATCCCCAGGGTTCAGATAAATATATATACATATGCATACATATATATGTATATATATATACATACACATATATGTATATATTTGTACATATATACGAGTGTGTTATCTAAATATATATGTGTGTATATAACCATATAATATACAATAGTGTATTATATATAATATATATATAAATATATATTACTAAGTAAAAGATATATAGAGAGAGATACATTCAGACATACATACACATATACATACATACACAGAAACTTCCAAAGCAGATCAGATGGACTTCCCTAAGCCTTCTAGGATACTTACCACAAAGCAGGGCCGATCCATTGTGCCATCATGACACAGTAAGCCAGGTTCTTTACTGTACAGACCTGCACCGACTCCCTTCTGCCGAAAACAAGACAAACGACAGTTTCTAAATCCCAGATTAAACCCTTTGTGCTTTTTCTAGGTGCCAACATCACCTTCATAGCCAAAGTCAAGGCGGAAGATCTTCTCCGGAAGCCCACTATCAAATGGTTCAAGGGGAAATGGATGGACCTGGCCAGCAAAGCTGGGAAGCACCTGCAGCTAAAGGAGACCTTCGAGAGGCAAACTCGGGTACGACCTGAAGCCCTGGCTCATCCCTCCTGCGGGAAGCAGAAAGCTGCTCCAGACTGCTACACATTTATCCCTCCCGAGGGAGTCTATTCATCCCAGATAACTGAGACAATGACATCATCCCGTCCAAGTCCAGCTTGGTGAACCAACAAATCCACTGGGGTTATCTCTAGGAGCATGTGTAAGGTGTATTCCCTACAGCAGCATGGGGAAATCGGGCTACAGCAAGAAAAGCCTCACCCCAGTGTGGGTGATGGTTGCCGGAAGCTGGATCACGCATCTTCAGTGCAACTTAACTGACAGCTAGGCCTGAAGATCGTCCTCTCCTTCAGTAATTCTTTACTGTTTGTGTAACCACGGGGAGGGGCCTTGCGAGCCTCCACACTCCCTCTACAAGGGAAGGTTAAGAAGGCTTCATCTTGTGATTGTCTCATGCTGCTGATTGGCAGCTAATCTGGTTTGAAATGGCAACGATCAGATCCAGCCCAGAGGAAATAGCCGCACGACACAAGTTTGTTTTGAGAGATTTTAGTCCCTCTGGGTTATCGTTCCTATGTCTGCACTCTGTTGCAATTGTCTCGCCGTGTCTAGAAGCCGTGGGCACATTCACCCTTCTAGACTGAGACCTAGTGGGTACAGATGCCGTTTTCTCTTTACACCAATACTGAGAAATCGGTTAAGTAATTGAAAGGCAAGCACCTGTCTCTGTCACAAAGGTCAGCCCGCAGAATGTCAGGATGCTTTTTGTTGCAGATATACACATTCGAGATGCAGATTATCAAGGCCAAGGAGAACTACGCAGGAAATTACCGGTGTGAGGTCACCTACAAGGATAAATTTGACAGTTGTTCCTTTGATCTCGAAGTGCATGGTAAGAGAACCATCTCACCTGGATAAATGTGGATTTGTATGGGTGGAAAGGGGTGGAGAAGAAATTTATGTAAGGCTATCAGATTTGTGTGATTTAATTTGTGTTTTGCTTTGTTTTCGAGACTGGGTTTCTCTGGGTAGCCCTGACTATCCTGAAACTCACTCTGTAGACCAGGCTGACCTCAAACTCACAGAGATGCCTCTGTCTCTGCCTCCATAGTGCTGGCGTTAAAGGTGTGTGCCACCACTGCCTGGCTTGATTTGCATTTAAGACTGTGTTTTTCTGATTGTGGAGGATTCAGTGAGCCCAATGAACCAGTATTATCTCTTGCTATCAGTATTCCCTCTGTCTCCCAGAGAATGATATCATTTTTATAATGATTTTATCTGTTGCATGAGGCCGCTTTTCCTCTGGGGGCTGGGAATAAGACTGCAAGGACAGCAGGAAGCAGGGACAGAAGGGAGATGCTGCTCTCTTATAGTAACTAAGTCCCCAAATGGAAATTCTCCACCCATGTGTTCCATGTACTGCCCAGAGAAAATACAATACGGATAAATCTTAGGGTTCATTGAGGTGAAATCTCCACCTTTATAAGTGTGCAGGTAGAAAGTCAACTTGCCAGCAGCAATCATGACCTTAAGATGAGTTCATCCAAATGTGATATGGCCACAAAAAAATTTAAAAAGCCAATATTGTTTTACATGTAATTTTTTTGCATGGAATGGAATTCAGTTTTAGGGAGCAATGCTTTTCTCTGCAACCTGTTTGTCCCATATCTGGAGTGATGTCATTGTGTCATGTGCCATGCACCTCAACTTGGGTCCCTCTGAAGCAGGGTAACCAGGATCACAAAGACTCCAGAAACCACTTTGAGTGTGTGGGTGACGGGAGTCAACCGTGGCTCAATGCACAGGGAAGGGCAGTCACGCCAAAGGAAAACTCCCTTCCTGTACTCAAGCAGTGTTAGGCAAACTAGAGACTATGAGGAGGTGAACTTTGTTCTCACATTAGGGTGAACTCTTCCGGGAAGCTGTGTAGACAAGCTATGTGTGGTACATGCCTCAACCACCCAGGAGACAGAGACAGGAAGACTACTGCAATTGAGGCCAGCCTGGTTTACAGAATACATTTCAGACCAGAGAGAGCTACATAATAAAACTCTGTCTCTCTGTTTCTAGAAAAGTGAAAATGAAAGAAAGGGAGGGAGGCAGGCAGGCAGTCAGGAAGGAAGGAAGGAGAGGGAGAGAGGGAGAAAGAGAGAGAAAGAGAGATGAGGGAAAGGAAGGGAAGGGAAGGGAAGGGAAGGGAAGGGAAGGGATACAGTGCACACAGCCTGGAAATGACATGATGTTCTTATTCTGAGAGATGTAAAGCAGATGTGGAATGGTCATGGTCCCTTCACTGTAAGGACTTCTGGTACCCAACAAAGCTGCATCGCCCCAACCAGACATGTCTAAGAGTCTCCTGGGAAACATTTTCAGAATTCTGATTTTTGGACTTCCCTCCATGATCTAGCAGTTCAAAATCCCTATCAGGAAATATCAAGTTATTGCATTTTAAAAGTTCTTTGTGAACCAGTGGACAGGCAGGTAGAATGACAACTGCCTTTGAGGTCTCTCTGCTGGTTCTTCATTTAGAAAACGAGAGAGGCTGCCTCGGGAGCTCAGTCACCCAGGAGGGCACACATCTCCCTCCATCTCATGCTTTTCCATCTGAGGAGAGAGATTTCCACAGTCCATGAGAGAACTGAATACAAGACCGCCTTCTTAACCACCATTCATTGTGTTGTTCTTTCTTTCCAAAGAATCCACTGGGACTACTCCAAACATTGACATCAGATCTGCCTTCAAGAGAAGGTAATTTCAAAGTGGGAATCCAGAGAGCTTGCATAGAACATGGAGGCAGACCATTTCCCGTCTGTACTCCATATTCCAAAAGGCACGGCCCCTTCCACTGTCATCGAACATATCATGTATTTAAAAGTTGCCGTTCTAGAAACGCCATGAGCTTAATACCCAGCCAACCTTATACTGATAATTTCTTAGAGCATTCTTGTTAGAGCGGAGCCTCCATTTTTGAGGTCTCATGATTGCCTTAGATTTTCCATATTGAGGAGCAGCTTTGTCCTTAATTGCGTTGTTTTCCACTGAATGCCCAAAAGAGAAGCGGAAAGAACACACCTGATACCACGCCAGCATAGACAGAGCTGGAAAGTCTTGTTCTATCTCTTTTTGTGATGTGTGGAGATGCTAAACCTTGTGCCCCACCCAAAACACAGGCAGCTACTTAGTAAAGTGAACAGCACATCCTGTGGGATGGTCCTAAATGAACAGCCACCGAATCTGTTGGCATTGAGCATGCTGTAGAAAGGAACCATGTAGCCAGACTCCACAGGCCATTTTTGTTGAGTAAGGAAAGTTGCCCTTGAGTATAAAATATGTGATCCCGTTAGCATACAGCAATGGTTTTTGACTGATTGCACAGACACAAATTCCTGCCTAAACTTTCAAGAAACACAATGTTGAGTGACTTTTGAAACATATTAGATATTATCCAAATCGCCAATGATAATTTTTAACTTGAAAAGAAACCTCCAAGTGTCAAATCCCATCACTACCCCCCTCATCTCATACTTAGCAATAAAGCGACCTAAATGTGTGCATGGCACATGTAGGGATATCTTAAGACGGGGGACAGAAGCTCCTGTTTTGTGTTTTGAAAGAATAGACGTGTGTTGACTTTAAAAGGTCCCCGACCACCTGCTCACAGAAAACGTGAGAAGGCATTATTTGGGTTTCATTTCTTAAGACTTCCATCTTAGACGCCCTGTTTTTAAACCAACATACTCTCTTCTTAGAAACTACAAGTAACATCCGTAAAGCTCAGGAGACAAAAATCTCCAGTAGAGATTAAGCATGTAAGTAAATCCGTAGTGTTGCTTACACACCAGCACTGCAGCTTCTACTCAGAGTGAGGAGACAATCAAGATGGCGGCGGCTGCATGCCTGACTTAAAGATGCATTTCTCTACTAGGGGAAACTCCCGAGAAGGTTACTAAGAGTTAATGAGCAACTCAAGATGAAAACTGCAACTTAAAAGGTGCAAACAAGAAAACCAAGGGACTGTGCTGCCAAAAGCAGCAGTCTCTTTAAAACAGAGAGAAATGCATCTTCCAGAAAGCTCTACAGGGAGTAGTTCCATTTTTATGCCCTGTTGGTAGCACTTACCTGATTCATCTATTCATGGGCATAGAGGTTACCTTTGGACATAAGGCCATGCCTGCACTTATGTGTGTGACTGGCTACACTTTGTTCTCCAAGCCAATCTCTGCCTTCCATGGATAACAGAGATCAGCAAAAGTCCTTTGCTTTTCACACAGGTTCCTTTCCAGAGCCCCCAACCAGCAAAAACAAAGTACTTTGTGTTGCTTGGCTTTAAGTGCATTTGTGTTATTAGTTTTTAACACAAATCCAAGCAGCTTCACATATGCAATCTACACTGTGTCTTCTGCAATCATACAGTAGCACAGGTCCTTACGTCTACTTTTGCAGAAGTACATACTCCAAAAGCTTACAATGTCACTTGTGTGAAAAGAAATTTAGCCCTTGCGTGCCGGTACAAAATTGCATATATATCCTGTGTAGGGTGTTCATTCATTTGGGGAAACTCATTGTTGTGTCTGCATTAAACCCAGATTTGCTTTTCTTTTGTTAATGACAGTGGAGAAGGTCAAGAAGATGCAGGGGAACTTGACTTTAGTGGTCTCCTGAAACGTAGGTGAGAACCAAGAGATGTCATGAGGCACCGTGGCCTGGATCTTTTAGACCCACCCAGAGAAGTCAAGTTTAAGCTGAATGCTTGTCAAAGAATTGTCATTTCTTATGATGTGTTTTGCTCATAGAACATAACAGTCAGCTAAGCGAGAGCAAGAAGGCAACAATTACACACTAATCTGTTGAAGGCAGTCGCTGATGCTTCCTAAACTTTCTACTTATGTGTTTTATGAGTTTTCATGTATTTTCTTAGTTGAGGGTGAGGAAATTTGATAACTGAGATATAAGACGTAAATGCCCGGAAACAGCCAAGACTACATATGATCCTCTTCTGTGTTTGGGTAAATGCAACTTTTGTTCTACCTTTGATTTTTTGACTGAAAATATCAACTTCACATTTTTGGTAGTGGTCTTTGCGACAGACAGATTCACTCTGATATGCTATTTATGACTCAAACTTAAGACATTGATTTGAAGACATGCAGCTATTTCATAAAGCACTAATGATGAAATATTTTCCTAAATGTTCTATTATGACACAGTGTTGATTATAAGATACAAACTTATTCCAGAGATATTTAAAATGCCATCCCCAAGATGCATGTTTTAGAAATAACGAAACACAGTAGTAAACAGAGATAAACACATCACAATTCACACTTCCTCAACAGTGTGGTCTCGTGTACTGGGACATATGGGCTAACCATGTGGATATTCAGTCAGCACACAACCATGCTTCAGGATTACTGTCCATACATGTACAAGCATAAAATAATATAATAGACTATATTACATATGTGTTCTTTACAGCTATATAATTTTTTTCAAGACATTTTCTATAGCAGAAAAAATCAATAAAAAGAAAGTGTTATTTGCCGGGACTATACTTTATCTAACAAATTTGTGAAGAAACAGTAAACCTATTAGTCTTAATAATTCTGGCATCAGTTTTCATTTAGCATTTCAGATTCATTTTAAAAACAATTTGAGTCCCATTGGTGATGTTAAAGAAACATTAATACAAGTGATCCTCAAGAATTGTAAATTCTTGAAAGAAACCAGACTTGTGTTTATATTCTTAGTTTGGTTGGATGGATTTTTTTCAAGTTAATGGAATGAAGATTTCAATCAGAGCCCTATACCTTAAGGTTAAAAACAGAAATAGTAATAGGTATGATTTATTAATTAGTGATAAATATTCATTAATACACGTGGCAATATCAAACACATCTGTTTAATATCTCCATCATTAGCTTAAGTAATATTAATTATTACCCAAAATACATTTAAGGTAACAGTATATGAAGTGTCCTTCAGTGAGCCTCATTCTCAGGTGAGGACCAAGGTCCGGAGACAATGCGTTGTTTACACAAAGTCACACTGGAACAGGTAGGGCAGATGCCCATATCCAAATCTCTCCATTTTTCCTTTCTGGGTCAGTGCCATTCCCATGACCCCAGGTTACAAACAGAACTGCAAGTCTGCCCTAGAAACTAACACTGTCATTTACAAGGTCCATCACGCTGCAGACAACAAGGGAGTTTCTCTTCCTGCAGCACATGAGACTCCACTGGAAAACACCAACTGCTTTCTCTGTAGAAAATAAAGCTAGATGACAGCCAGGGAAATAAAGTGGGGTCTGACCCATAGAAAAGGGTGAAAAGATATTGATACGAGAGTGAGACAGACGTAGAGAAGTAAAATAAGGCAGTAAAATGAAAATAAATGTTTAATATTAATGATCACACTTTCTTTACAGTGTGGGATTTTATCCTGTGACTTTGGTGAAAATGTATATCCCCTCTGAGGTGTGCTTTCCACGTGTGTACTTGTGAAAAATAAAAGCTAACAGAATTGTAAAAATTAAATTAAATATAAAGACCTGGTTCATGGTAGGTAGCAGAAACCATGCACTTTGGAAAAAATGGAACATTTTCTTTCAATGCGTTTGTCTCCACGCAAAGACCACACACACACGTGCATAGACACACATGTACACACCCGCACAAACACTCACACACATACACACACTCACCCACATGAGCACAACTAGGATATGACATGGTAAATTCAGTGCCACGCTCCAATTTAAAGGATGAAAGGGAAAGAAAAAATAACAGGCTGTTTCTACCTACCATTTGCATGGGGAAGAAAGAGGAATCTTATTACATAGCTCAAATGACAAGAGAAAAAAAGATCTCAGGGAAAAGGGCAGCGACTACGTCTCCAGTTCTCATTTCCTTGCGTCCTTAATTAAGGCTTAGCCCCGCTGGACTGTTCATATAAGACTGTGTTCGTGTAACATACGGTACTAACCCACCACATAACTGGAGAAGGCGTGTGTTTCTTACTAAACTGTGGGTTGCATGTGTTTTCATTGTGGTAATGACACATGGTTCACCCTTTTCTACTCCTCCAGAAGTGTGTGGCAAAATCTCTATCAGGATACATGTTAGAACCAGTGTCCGGGTAGAGAAAAGTCTCCCATTGCGTATGAAAACTAGCTGGTTTCAATATATACTAGATGAATCAAGGCTAATCTTTGGGGCAATATTTCACTATAGGATTAGACCTTTATATTTAGAAGTATTATTCTACATAAAATTTCTATGAATGATTTATGGATCCCTGGGACCATCGATTTATAGAAATTTTTGCTGTAGATAAAAGCACGGTGGGCCCTCTACAGGTCTAATGCAGTGATGCAGAGGAATCTAAAAATCTAGATTTCTCCCTCTCTGGACTTCAGTTAGCCACACAGACGCAGTGAGCAGCCACCATGGTACATAAAGATGGGTTCCAGGAGGGTTGACAGTGCAGAACAGAGCTGTGACCTCACAGCCCAGCACAAGATAAATGCTTCTGTTTAAACTCGGGGCTACACCAAAGTGATAGGAAAAGAAGAAAAAAGATAATTGATGTTCACATACAATTTGAAAAGGAACACGCCAGAAAGGCATAGCTCATCATATATATGTCAACAGAAGATGTGGAGGATGATTGGCTGTGAGTCTCCTCTGGAAAACGGTGAGCATTTTTACTGGCTTCTTCTGGAAGCATTCACCTCCTGAGATACCTAGTGTGCCTCGCTTCTTCTCTTGTGTCTCTTGCAACAATTTAAATTATAATAAACATTGGGTGTGTAGTTCAGTTGACAGAGTATTTATTCACCTGGTATGAAGAAGACTGTGGGTTTGATTATCAGCACCAGATGAGCTGGCCCTGGTAGTACACACTTGTAATCCTAGTGCTCAGGAGGTGGGCACAAGAGGATCAGAAGTTTAAGGTCATCGTTAACTACATCATAAAGTCAGGGCCAGCCTGGGCTACGTAAGTCATTTTCAAAGCAAACAGAAAACAGAAAAATTATCATATCTTCAAATATTTCCACCATGTGTAATACAAAATATGTAAATATAAATAGGTATGACATAATTCTTGATTAAAATACCAGATGTAACAAAATCTCCAGATTTAACATGATCAAACTATGAAATAATTCTTGAGTGGCTCTATTTAGGTTGAAATGTAATGAAAATCTTCAGTAGATTGAGGGGACACTCCACAGAAAACATGCACATGTGTGTACTTACACGTTTTAACCACAATTATCCAAATTTAAAATATTTAGAAAATGAGTTTTTATTACCTTTAATTATGTGTATCTGTGTCTCTGTGAGTGAGTGCCAGGTGTGTGTGGGTGGCCATGGAAGCCAAAAGAGGTATCAGGTCCCTTGGGTCTGGAGCTACAAGCCATTATGAGCTACTCCACATGGGTACTGAGAACCAAGCTCAGGTCTTCTGGAAGAGTAGCAAGGAGTCTTAATGACCCCACCCTCTCTACAGCTCCCAGTGTAAAACACTGTAAAAGATGGATGGAAAATGAAGACCACTTTCAGGCTGCAGGTTTAGTAAATCTGGCAAATCATTAGCAATGTTCCAATTTAAGGATAATTTCAATTTCTGTACATGAACACGTCATATTTTCACTCTGTGAGATGAAAAGAATGTTTGTTTCTTGTTTGCTTATTTTGTTGGTTTTTTGAGGCACTATCTCACTGTGTAGCCCTGGGTGACCTGAAGTTTGCTGTGTAGACCAGGCTGTTCTTAAACGCAGAACCACCTGCCTCCCCGAGTACTGAGATTAAAAGTGTGTGGTACCGTGCCCAGCTGGGTTATGAGTTTTTTAAAGATACATTTTCCTTTTCCTTTGTTAAAAGAGAATTTTTTAAAGAAGTTGGCAGGGGTATGTGAGTACGGCTGCTTGCAGAGGCCAGAAGAGGGTGCTGGATTCCTTGGAGCCAGGGTGATGGGCAGTTGTGAGTTTTTCAGTTTGGATGCTGGGAACCGGACTTAGCTCTTATGCAAGAGCACTGTGTGCTGTTAACTGCAGAGCGGTCTCTGCAGCCCCTACACAGATTCCTTAATGGCACTGGCTAGGCGTTGCCCTTAAGATGGCAGACCAAAGACGACTTCTGTTCTTCTGCTCTCTAGAGTAGCTTCATTCTCTACATTAGACAGGAAGACATGACAGTGTAAGATGGAGAGATCTTTAGACATTATCCTCACCTTGGCTCCCCTAAGCTCTACATGGCTATTGTCATTTCGTCTCAGGACACGTATGACTTTAAAGAGGAAATTCTGAGATAGGTGTGATTTCCATGACAAAGCCATGTGACCCATTGTTCAAGCCACCATATTTTCACTGTAATCTCTCCAATTAGGGACCAATTTTCTAGAAAACCACATTCAAACCAGTGCTATTCACAATAAGAATCCCTGTAACTTTTTAAAACTACCCTCATAAAAAAGCTAGTTAACCTTAAACAAAATAACCAGGACTATTTAGCCAGGGGAGAAAATCAGTTTAAAATTATGTCTTTCATTTATACTTAAACTCATTCACTAAAAAGTTTATGTGTAAGTTTTGGCTTCATTTTGTGAGTTTGAAGTAAGGGCAAGAAATATTTTAATCTCTCTCTTTTTTCTTTCTTTCTTTTTTGGGGGACAGGATCTTACTTGTATCACAGCCAGCCTGTGATGACCAGGCTGGCCTCAAACTCACCAAGATCTGCCTGCCTCTGCCTCCTGAGTGCTGACACATGTAACATGTGACACATGGAGCAGTTCATGGCTGCGCCACCGGCAGTATCATCATAATAAGGGCGGCGTAGTCATGTACTGCTTCATGTGTTCCGAACGTGCTTTGTCTGTGATCAGGACTTGGGATCACAGTACCCTGTTACTTGTTCATGGAGTCTTAAGCCATTTATTTGACAGCTTACCATTAAGCTGTCTATAACCCAAGCCCATTCTCGCTCTTAAAAAAATTCAAGATGATGTGTTAAGATGAGGTGCGACAGCATTTTTTTTTGCCTCATTGTTCTTTCTCCTATCAACTTAGAAAAACAATTCTCTTTTTAAATGCATCTTAATCCACACTAATGTGAAGAACAAGGAAAAAACCTCTATCATTTTTTTCAATTTTTAATGTAAAAATAATAAAATAATGCACATGTTTATTAATGTGACAAAACCTGGAAAAATCCACAGGTTTGAAATGCTGTCTGGATTATGTTTACATCAATACATGTAGAAAGAGATTTTTTCACTCACAGAGCAATTTAAAATATTAATTCTTAATCTGCTTTTCAAACTGAATCCACTACCCACATGTGGGGTGAGATCTGTTTTTAAGCTTTTGCAATTCTCACCTTCCATTGCTTCTCGGCCTTTTGGCCAAGATTAAATGTGATCAGACTTAAACATTGAAAGGAAAGTATCTCAGGATTTGTTCTGACATCTCTACCAGCCTCCATTTGTGTTTTGAAGTTGGAAAAGTAAAGTTCAAAGCGTCCATATCTGACCCCGAGCGTCACCGAATGGGATCGTACCCCACATTCCGGGTCTTTGGGGGCAGGACAGGTTCTAACCTAGGCGACCATTCTTCCGGGCTAGGGAGGTGAAGCAGCAGGAGGAAGAGCCGGAGATCGATGTATGGGAGCTGCTGAAGAATGCCAACCCCAACGAGTACGAGAAGATCGCTTTCCAGTACGGCATCACTGACCTGCGTGGTATGCTCAAGCGGCTCAAGCGCATGCGCAGAGTGGAGAAGAAGAGCGCAGGTGAGCACACCGGGTCTATGGCTTAGAGCTGTGTGTCCAGTCTGTCTCTGCTTCCTGGGCCTGCAGGGGTTCAGGGTTCTTTCAGCTCACTTTGGCTTCAGGTGGAGGAGTGCCCTGATAGTGGCATGGCTCCTCGTGGCTTAGGGTCAGCACCTTTGCAGTACCACGGGTGCCACACAAGGAAGCAGAGGACACCCCGTGGCCTCCAGGAACCTCTTTGAGGTCCCCATTTATTCAGGCTCATCTCTCCCTCTCTCTGCAGCTCTTGATTCTTCCTCAGAGTTCGCCCCTCACATCCAGTAAGGTTTTGGGGGTGGGTTTACTGGGCTATGGTTCGAAACATAAAGTTGGGTTGGGGAAGACATGCATTTCAAGTTGGCCCTAGCGCCTCCAGTTTTTCTGCTCTGGATCATTGTCAGGTTCCAGTTGTGGAATATGTCGGGGTGATATCAAGCCTATTATTGTTTCCCTTCATGTTCAGATGATCTTATGTAGAAGCCCCTTTGACCCATTTCGAAAGGCTGGCCTTTCTAAACCCTGAGTTCTGAATAAATGTGCTAGGTAACAGGTTGGAAATCTAATACTCATTTTTATCTTTTTAAAATAAGAGAAAGTATGGGGCTGGAGAGATGGCTCAGAGGTTAAGAACACTGACTGCTCTTCTGGAGCTCCTGACTTCAATTCCCAGCAACCACATGGTGGCTCACAACCATCTGTTAATGAGATCTGGTACCCTCTTCTGGCCTGCATCCATACATGGAGGCTGAACACTGTGTACATAATAAATAAATCTTTAAAAAAATAAGAGAAAGTAAGCGAGCATAGGCCAGTGAGATGGCTCAGCGAGTAATGGCGTTTGCTGCCAAATCTAACCACTTTAACCAGGAACGCACATGGTGGAAGGCGAAAACAGACTCCTCAATGCATCTTGTGACACCAACCCCCCACATGCATGCAGGCGCATACAAAATAAACAAATGTAATTTAAAATTAGTAGTAGCGCTATTTTTTCCTGATGCTTTAAAAAAACATGAATTCTCTTTCAATTTTCAACCATCTTATTGTATACGTTAGCATAACTCTGAAATATGTGGCGTAATTGGGACAGCTTCCAGCTTAATTCTTCCCTGAGACATTTTTTTCTAATGTGTTCTTAGATTTTTCATGGACACATTAACTATTTAAATTGATTCCCTGCGTGCATATACACGGTCATATTTTTTTGTTTCTATCTACAGCTTTCGCAAAAATTCTCGATCCTGCCTATCAGGTGGATAAGGGAGGCAGAGTGAGGTTTGTTGTAGAGTTGACAGATCCAAAGCTGGAGGTGAAGTGGTTTAAAAACGGTCAGGAAATTCGACCCAGCACCAAGTAAGTGGGCTTCAAAGGACTCGATGAAAATATAAAGGAACAGCAGTTTGGCTTAAGTTTTAGAGACTGAAGGGATCTTTTAAGTGTCTGATTTTCTATATGTTCTATAATGTAAAATTGTGCAGAGGGAGAGGAGTCACTTTTCGTGGAGTTCTGAAAGTCATGGCGCTGTGTAAAATAAACTCTCATGTTTTCTGAGGCTATTTCAAGTGAGTCACAATTATTCTGTGTCACTACACATTATATGTCATTGTCTCAACTTCTCTCTATTCAAAATAATGAAACTTAGAAATATTTGGGATATACAGTTGAGATGTCAGATGAAAATTGCATCTCATAACCAGAAGGTTTGGGGTTTGTTTTTGGTTTTTTCCCCAAAATAACATGAGTATTTGATAGTGGTCAAACATCTTCTACTTGGGCACTGCCGGGAGTAGCCACAGCATTATCTAAACAGAACAGTGTGATGTTAAGGTAATAAAACTCAGGCCGGATGGTAGTGGCACACTCCTTTAATCCCAGCACTCGAGAGAGGCAGGCGGATCTCTGTGAGTTCGAGGCCAGCCTGGTCTACAAGAGCTAGTTCCAGGACAGGCTCCAAAGCTACAGAGAAACCTTGTCTCGAAAAACAAAATGAAAAGATCATGAAACTCGGGCCTAAGCCCGTGTTTTATTATGTCTCATCCCTCTTCCAACCGATCTCTGATGGTATTGCTGGGCTGTCATGAAACCACTTCATAGAGATCTTCCTCAGCCTGGGAGATTTTCAGCTCTAGCATATTGTTTTAAGTTAATAAGTGCCTCATGTACATCGACACAGACTTTAATCCCAGAAACCCGTCATTTCTAGAGTACAGTGACATGGTTTCCAGCGTCTCCATGGGCTCATGCCTAACACAATGACTTTGAGATACTATTTATACCCAGTGCAGATGTCTCTTGAAAACAGCCACGATTCACTCAGACATGGTTTTCCTAGGTCAGCTTTACTAAAAATGTTGATATGTTTTGTTCTTGAAGTCTTCAATTTGAGATATTTCCTCACTTTGGTTTTTTGATCAGCTATAGAATATGCTCATGTGCTCCTCCATAATCAACACATAATCAGCATAATCAATTAGAGTGTTTTCTCTTCGGACTTCTAGTGTTCTGTTCCTGAACTTTTTTTTGAAATTGAATTTGATTTGATGGGTATTGGTGTTTGGCCTTGCGTATATGTCCATGTACCGTTTGTGTCTGTGGAGGCCAGAGGTTGAGTTACAGACAGTTGTGAGCTGCCACATGGGCACTGGGAATCAAACCCAGGTCCTCTGGAAGAATAGTCATTGCTCTTAACTGTTGAGCCATCTCTCCAGCCCGGCAAATGATTTCTTAATAGAGAGTAACTGTGGTCCAATAGGCCCAGGGGTTAAGCTCATTTAAGAAACTGTATTTGCTGGTGATCTTATCAAGTAAGATAAGTTATTGCTTACATTGTACAATCATTTATCCATCCAACAAAAATATCCAGTGTCTGTGGGCTAAACAATGAGCAAGGCAAAGTGTCTGCCACTTTTGTAACATACATAATACATAATCATTTGAAGAATGTACAGAGTTAAAAATCTCACTAACACACTCAACCAACTTGATCTTCCAAAAGTGGGTTAACTATATGAGAATTTGTTTATATTTGTAATAAAAACGTATATGAAAGAAGAGAATAAATTAAATAGTATGTATAAATACACATATTTTCCATGTATCATAAAAAATGAGCTTTTGTTTGACATTAATTGGACATATAAAATATGCTGCACATATAGATGATCACAGCTTTATCCTTGATTCTCAAGTATTAATAAATGATAAGCCAAATCTGCTAATAAAGTAAAGAAAATCCAGGTCACAAACCCTGCCTCCCTTCTGTTTGAAACAGATACATCTTTGAACACAAAGGAAACGAGAGAATCATGTTTATTAATAACTGCTCGCTGACAGATGATTCGGAATACTACGTGACAGCTGGGGACGAGAAGTGTTCCACCGAGCTTTTCGTGAGAGGTAAACGGAAAGCTCTTCCTGCATTAACCAGGGGCAAGGGTTCTCCTCCCGGGGCCACTGATCCAAGCGACAGGCAAGATGGCCGCTTTAGCCCAGAGCAGAAGCAGTCACTCCTCCAGAAACGTCCAGCTTGCCTGTTCTGTTAGCTTGGTATTGAGGCTCCATTATGTCGGCAGGTGTCCTGAGTCCTAATTCATCCCCTGATTTGTTGAAGAGCAGCTGAGGGGAGAGAAAAGCTGCAACGTGAAACTACCTCATGCTTTTGACTTAAGCCAAGCACTGTTCAGCTAGATGGTGGATATTTCAGGGGCAACCTCTGAAACCCAACAGATATCTTGGCCCCTTAGCTGAACACATGAAAGCAGCTACATTAGGAGGAGAGCATCACCCACTGGTGTCCAAAGAGCAGCATTTACTAACCCTGGTGAAAAGCTGGGGGAGGCAAAGAATGCCAGGTTGACCTTATTTTCTCTCTGAAGCCCTCTGGCTACAGATAACTCTATTCTCTATCCTTGGTCGAGAGCCAGAATCAAAACCTCATTATACACTCTCCGTCAACTGCTGAATCTACTACCATCTGGCACCTTACTTGACGAAGGCAGGAAGTTTGGTGTGCATTTTATGTGCTCTCCAGAGCAATAATTCATTGGATTTGAATGGTTCTGAAACAACTAGGGGGAGCTGATCCTGCAGCGACAGCTGTTTGCTTTGCCACAGACAGATTCTCACCTCCAATTCACGCTCAACAACTGATGTTTCTTTCCGATTGCTGGGTTTCCCCTGTGAACAGACTGCGGCTCAAGACGCGGGCTCTGGCTATTTAATGATTTTGATTTCCCCTGTTCCAACCAGAGCCTCCGATTATGTTGACTAAACAGCTGGAAGACACGAACGCCTACTGTGGGGAGACAGTGGAGCTGGAAGTCGAGGTGTCGGAAGATGACGCCAATGTCAAATGGTAAAATCACTTTGTGGATGCCTGCCTGTGTCTGATAGACCAAGTGTCTTCATGACAAATAGAATGCAACATGGGACCATCTTCTCGTAAACATGAGAACAATCTCAACCTCTTCTGTATGAGCAGAGATGATAACCCAAACCCTACCATGAGCTGAAAAGCCAACTCCTGGAGATCTGTCTGAACAGAGATGTAGGGAGGCGGGTACTTACTGGGAAATGGATCACGCAGCTTATCCAAGAGTTTTGGCTGGAAATAGCGTGGGTGTTCTTCAACTTTGTAGCCGTCCTAACCAGCCACTTACATGAAAAATATAATGTGGCTGTTTTTCATTTCAGTCCTCATTGTCTCTGGGAAGGTAAACCCAGTAGGGCAGCATTCGTCTAGCACGCTAAAGACCCCAGCCCCCAGCCCTATCACCCAAGAATTCATTTTTCACCACTTTATACTTTCTGTTCCCTAGAAAAATACGGTAGGATGAAAATCACCAACTCCTTTAGGTAATTTAAAAGAGCCAGGGGATGTGGTTGTAATGGTGATGCACAGTTACCTGGTTCAAGGTCCTCAGTTTGACCATTCGCAACACATACACGATCAAACAAATAAAAACAAAAGTGCAAGGTGCTGGGAAAGGAAGCGTCTTTTATTGTATGTTCCCTGAGCGTTATTAGCTCCAAATTAAAAACTAGAAGATTTAAGATCATAGTATGAAATGTGATGTTGAGAGGAATATAGTAAATTACACCACAGGAATCAGTAGTCATGAGTGTGGAAAAGATTGTTAGTACTGATCTGGAATATGGGTAACTTAAAAATGTGTTGCGAGTCCGAAAGTGAGGCCAAATTTATTCTTAGCACCCCCCTCCAACTGAATGAGAAGAGGCACTCCATGTTCTTTTGTCTGTTTGTTTGTTTGTTTATTTATTTGTTTTGAGGCAGTGTTTCTCTGTGTAGCTTTGGATCCTTGGATCCTGTCCTGTCCTGGAACTCACTCTGTAAATCAGGCTGGCCTCAAACTCACAGGGATCTGCCTGCCTCTGCATCCCTGAGTGCTGGAATTAAGGGTGTGCACCACCACCACCCAGTGCTCATGTTCTTTTAATGTGATTTTGTACAAAAGACTTGACCAGCGGACCTAAGTTGTGTTCTTTAGTGAATCCTTCCTGTATGTCTGGGATATGTTAGGAACCTTGGAAAATAGTGGGATAAAACAATAAACAAACATTTCCAGAAATTTAATTTTTTTCATTTTATATATATTACATACATATATTATATATACATATGTATGATCTAGTTTGAGCATATCTCCCATTACCCTCCCTTATTCCCTCCTTCCCACTGAACATCTTCTTCCTCCCTTTACATCCATGCTAACTCAGGTTTAAGAATGGTGAAGAGATCTTCCCAGGTCCAAAGTCAAGATACAAGGTTAAAGTTGAGGGCAAGAAACACACTTTGATCATAGAAGGTGCAACAAAGGCGGACACCGCAGAGTACTCAGCCATGACGACTGGGGGACAATCATCTGCTAAACTAAGTGTTGACCGTAAGTAAGACTTCTCGGATGTCTTCTAAATCCATACGAGATTGTGTTTATTAACTCAGCTTTAGGAAAGTTTCAATCTGCTCTGTAGCACGTTTACTAAAAACCCAGAGACAGATGTTGGGGTTCACCTGAAGGTCAGAAAAGCAAAACAGCCATTCACTGTCTCTTACCTCTACCTCGGTCGGAAATGGCGATCCTGCCTCCAGGCATTTCAGAATGAGACTGTGTCTGAGAGCTGTTTTCTCCCATTTATAATCCTCTCTAGGGCTGGGATTAAATGTGTGCACCACTGGGATTAAAGGCCTACACTACATGGTTTTTATGGCAAACTAGTGTGGCTACTGGGATTAAAGGTGTGTGTCACCACTGCCTGGTCTGTAAGGCTGACCAGGGCAGCTGTTTTACTCTCTGATCTTCAGCAAGCTTTATTTATTAAACTACAGGTGGAATGTTGCTATTTGATCTTTTACTCATGGCATTTTAAGTTACGCAGAATTGGACTCTCGTTGCGCGTCCTATCAAGTCTCTTAGAAAGGGATCAACTACTTGATTTAATAGTAGTGTACCAATTCTGGGAATAAAGAATAAAATCATCTACCAGAAAACTTACCTAGAAAGTTTTCAGTGCCAGACCATAAAGGCAGACAGTAAATATGCCCAATGCTGACGCTGTTTGCTTACTTATTTCTGAAAGACCCCCGAGGGATGTCTTCCTTCAGGAGAGACCCCTTGCCCAAGGA
>LOJH01014749.1:3021-17018 GCA_001685095.1 Ellobius talpinus
TAGCATCAATCAATATGAATGTGAATGTTTATTACTGTCAGGATATAGAGTCTTATATACATATATAGGAGTGATAATAGCTGGATCATATGGCTGCCCTGTTTTTGATTTTTTTTTTGAGGTAATTTCTATACTGGCTGTACTAGTTTACACTCCCAGCAGCAGTGAGTAGGTTCCTTTATCCTCACATCCTCTTGAGTCTTCTTTGATTATAGGTACATGCCTATAATCCCACCCCTTGTGAGGCAAAGGCAGAACCCTGTAGTTCAGGTCAGTTTAGGCTGACAAACCAAACCACCCCTCCCCCAAAACAAAAAAGGAAGCCCCCTACTCCAAACAAACAAAAGAGCCAAGTATGTCGATAGTTTATTTTTAACTGGAAATATTCATCTTTTTTGTTTAAACTAAAGAAATTACAACAAAATCAAGGTGGAATATTATTAGATTTTGAAAGGTGGTCTAAAGGAATTTTAAACAACCTTTCCAGAATATTCATTATAAACACCTTTAATTAAGAGGGATTAAAATATTTAGAAATTTCTGTCTTTACTGCTAATGCCGATTATGGCAATAAGTTTACCACAAAATTTTAGTGCTTTAACATGCAGAAGTTTGAATGTACTGGTTAGCATGGTTGTTGTCTTGTGGTAACCTACTTAAGTGCACCTTATGTTTTGTGACTCCTCCATTCCTAGGATCTTGGATTCTGTTTATTGCTCACAGACTATTTCTTATGAACTGGAAGGGACGTTTCCCCAAATTTCATTGGCAAGAATTTGTTATAGAGCATTATTTAAATACAGTGAATGTGAAAAATAACCCTGGATGGAAGTGAGTTTATCCTTGCTACAGAGGGCTTCAGGGTATTAGTTTAGATGATAGTATATATGTAATGATATTTTGTTTCTGATCTAACAAATAAAGCTTGCCTGAAAATCAGAGTGCAGAGCTAAGCCACTAGTTAGCCAGAGTCCAGGCATTGGTGGCACACACTTTTAATTCCAGCACTCGGGAGACAGAGGCAGACGGAGCTCTGTGCGTTCAAGTCCACCCTGGGCTACATGAGATTGAATCAGAAACAGAGCTCACACAAAGATGATCCCAGCACTGGGGATCACATGCCTGGGAGGTCGAGTGATAGGGCTGGGCAGAGAGAGGAAATATAAGGTGGGAGAAGACAGGAGCTCAGTGCAGTCTGAGGACTCAGGGATAGGATCGCCCTTTCTTTCTGAGGCTCTAGTAGAGGTAAAAGGTCTCTCTAGTGGCTGACTGCTCTGCTTCTCTGATCTCCCAACTTTCACTCCCTGATGTCTGACTCTGCTCTGGGTTTTTATTAAGACTGAGTAGAATACGTGCAACATGTATACTTGTAAAATTATATCTAAAAGTTGAATTATAATACTTAGGAAATCCTTTCCATCTTCAAAGTAAAATTTGAGGGGGAAAGGGAATGAGGAGCCACAAGGAGACAGGGAACACAGCTCTGATGGGGAAGGCTTGAGCGGCAAATTGACTTTACCAACTGTTTAAAGGTTTGCAATTTTATGAGAACTTACAAATTTAGTTGCGTTTGGTAGGCATGTCTTTTACTGTGAAATAATTGGTAGTTATTGTGATTTACTGGATTCTGGCTATTTGGTTTGTTTCCTATATTTTGAAATCAATTGGAACTGTGAGCCAGAATTCTGAATTTCAGTTTCTGGGGTTTAATTTCACAGAGAACTTTTTTCCTTTCTAAATTTCTTTTACTATTTTTTTACTTCAAAGAAATGTCATTTAGGTGAACCATGCCATATTCTGTTTCCTTTTGCTATTTAGTAATTTTAAAGTTGTTAAAATAATATATGTGAGTCTTAACCCAGAAATAACAACAAAGACATCAAAGTAAACAACAAAAATGTAATTATTAATCCATGGTCTATGCTTCACAATGAAAATACTACATCGTTGCTTTACTAACTGCACTGACACTGGACTTCTAGTACATGAAATAGATTTTATCTCTGGATGACTTCAATTTTAATTAAGTCATAGTTTATTCTTTCATTGCCCAGGAATCTTACAGTGTGAAACCCTGACTCATTTGCTTACTTCTTCCCCAAGAACTTGACTGTATCTCTTAGTATTCCTTTACCTTGGTTATGGATCTCATTCATTTCGCCTTTCCCCATTCCTCCCCTCCTCACTCCTTTCCTCTCTTTTATTCCTTCCTTTCCTCCTCTTCCCGCTCTTCTCCCTAACTCTCTGTCTTACTCCCCTCTGAGGAGGAGTTTTGAGTGGTTCAGTTAATTTCTTTATGGTAAATATTTCTAATGTTTTGCATCTTGAAAACTGGAGCCCATTAGTTGCTAACCAAACCTTTAATCCAGAGTCTGCAGAGAACATTCTAGATTCACATCATAAAAATAACATAAGAGTAACTAACGTAACAGTCTAAAATTGTTCCAGGTTTGAAAACTCTGAATCAGGACAAGTATTATTTAGCTGATGTCTTAGTTTACTATTCGATTACTGTAAAGAGACGCCATGATCAAGGCCAAAAAAAATTTAATCGGGAACTTGCTTATATTTATCAAGGATGAGCCTTTGACCCTCATGGCAGAGAGCATGATATCAGGCAAGCAGGTATGGCACCCTGGCAGTAGCCAAGCAGCAAGTTGGAGAGAGAACACTAATTGGGAATGGTGTGAGACCTCAAAGCCCACCTTCCAGTTACACACCTCTTCCAACAAGGCCACACCTCCTAGTCCTTCCCAGTCCACCAACTGGGAAGCATTCAAATACATTCATACAGCAGTATTGGGCATGGAGACACACCTGAAATCTCAGCAGTTGGAGGACTATGGCAGGAGAGTAGTAAGTTCAAGACAAGGTTCTGCTATATAGCAAGACTCTTGTTTATAAAGGAAATAATTTTAAAAGGAACCACAAACTCATACCTAACCAATTATTATGTATTTATTAATTTTTAAATGGCTATAAGCTATTGAATTTAGGGGTCTAGGAAATGAAAACATTTAAAGTACAATGTTTTGTTTGTAATTAGAATATGTAATGTTGAAGTTGAACCTAGAGTGCTAAGCATGCTATCTCTCTGTGTCCTATCACTCACTGAGTTAAAATAGCCTGCTTTCCTTTCCCTCCCTCCCTTTTGGATCAAGTCTTTACTGTGAGATGGAACTAATACTTTTTAGATTACTGAATACCAAGGACTAAGAAAATTCACTCCCACAGACTCTGCACATGTAATCTAAACTAATCTTTCTGAAAATACTGTGATATAAACAGTATGATTCTTGAGAATTTGAGCCATGAACCTTCCATGTTGTAGCTACCAGAAATTCATTTAATTTCTCTGTTTCAGTTTCTTCATCTGTAATAAGATAGTAATAGCATTTATCTTAGAGTTAAATACTGATTAATGATCTAATTCTCATAAAGTGTTTAGAATGATAACAGATCTGATAACTTCAATATATGCTAGCTATTGCAGCTTCTTATTATTAGTAAACATACAAGTTACTTAACATTCCTGGTTACATTGGGTCATGTTTGACTCCAGGATGCCTATTATTCCATGCATAGGGCATTTAAGTCTGGTTATAGCAAACAAGTGAATATGCTAACTGACGGTAACATTTAGTGCTGTTACGGACTGTACATAATATGTTAACTTACAGGGATGAGTAAGCAGAGGTAGAAGTCCTTTTTTTCCCCTTTATGATGAAATGAAAGGAAAGCAAGGAAATAGGTTACAGCAGCATCCTTATTATTTTCTTACATTCCTTTTGTTCCTTTTTATTTGTTATCAGACAGATTTTTGTAAATTTTATTGCACCTTCTATTTCATACTTAAAATGTTTCAGTTATAACAATAGTTAATATTTTAATATCTGGTTATACGTTGTGTGCTAGATTGAGTCAGTAGACTTTCAGTAAAGATGTAAATATTTTGATTTTGAGGGTCACATAAGATCTTTATTACATATTCTGTTATTAT
Source organism: Ellobius talpinus (assembly GCA_001685095.1). Taxonomy (NCBI): domain Eukaryota; kingdom Metazoa; phylum Chordata; class Mammalia; order Rodentia; family Cricetidae; genus Ellobius; species Ellobius talpinus. The sequence continues at coordinate 7,022 of LOJH01014749.1, forward strand.
TATTGTAATTTTAGCTCTTTCATCTGAAGCAGGATTTCACTTTACAGCCCAGGCTATTCTATAACTCAAGACACTCCTCTTGTCTCAATCTGTCTAGTATTAGAATTGCAGATGTGAGCCATCATATCCAGCTAAATTTTTTTTAGTTATTAAAGATATAAAAATTTACCTGGGTGGTGGTGGTGGTGGTGGTGGTGGTGCATGCCTTTATTCTCAGCACTCAAGAAGCAGAGGCCGGTGAATCTCTGAGTTTGAGGGCAGATGGACCTATAGAGCTAGTTTCAGGACAGCCAGGGATACCCAGAGAAACCCTGTCTCAAAAAACAAAAAGCAAAAAAAAATAAAAATTAGTAACTACTATCAAGTCAGGGTGTGAGCATTTACTGTCTCTGTTAGATTTAAATGAAATATCATTTTTCTTTATAATATTGGTGAGATTGATATTATTAATCCCTACTGTATATTTTAATGAAAATGCTGAAATTTAACAGATTTCATGACAGTCTATATATTAAGTGGAGGATTGACAATTAGGTTGTTGAAATTCCTAGCCTGTGTGTTTTCCAGGCTGTTTTTCTGTTGCCTAGTCTCCTAGAATACATGCACATTTCATACCATTATAAGGAAGGCCCAACAAGATCTTTTCTTTGAGTACCTCTCCAGTTTTATTATTTATTCCTCTTCTCACATATTCCCTAGCTTAGCATAGTGAGTGACTTACAGTCTGTTCTGTGCTTAAAATGTGCCTGCAGTACCTTATACTTTATGACCCCACTGACTGCTTCAATAATTCACCTCAGGTGCTGCTTAATCTGGGAAACCTTATCTGACACTTCCAGGCTTTGCTTTATGACTTGCCTTGTGTGCCTTTAGCATCCTGTGTGTTCCTCTTTGATAAAATTTGCCACAGGGTCTTAAAATTACTTGGTTTATGTCTTGGCTTTGCTTCTAGACTATGTCATTTTGAAGCATAAAGATGACGTATACTTCATCTTTGTGACTCAAGTGTTTGAAACATAAGAAATATGTAATGCTTTGTATATAGTAAGAACTTAGGAAATGTGTATTAAATACTTAAGTATCTTTGTAAGCAGTGGAAATTACATCAACAAATATATATTTGCAGATGTTAAGTTTATGGAAAGTCAATTTAACTTCTGGTTAACTTGAATAATAAGAACATGAAGTTAATGGGCCAGATTAAAGTGTGATTTTAAGTGGGATCTGTTCCTACATAAGGGATGTTAGTTTTGTCTTTGGTCATTTGGATTTTAATTTTAGAGCAGCAAGTATTTTTAAAATACTTATGTTGAGGTTTTTTACTAATATTTAATTTGAAAGTTATAATGTGGCTTTATTTTAGAAGCATTCATTAATTAACCACACACTTATTTTTACTGGTAGATACTGTATAGCTCTTAAATCTCTTACTTAACTATACTATTAAAGACTTTGGGAACCATTGGATGATTTAAGCGTGTTGATAAAAGTTTAAAGTTTACTCATTCTTTTTCAAACTGTGCTAGGGATGGAATCTGGGTCTTACACACAGGTGAACGAACACCTGATTACTGGGATTTATGTTTAAGAATATTAACCTGAACATTTGAAGGCCTAGCTTGAGTTGAGCAACCTTAGTACCAGTCCAGCCTGAAAGGTATGGCTTTCACCCTTCAACGAAGAAGCTTATTTTTGCAGCACATGGAGGCCACTACAGAAAACCACAGCTGATCAAAATGCAAAAAATAAGTGACTGTGAAGTGCTCAACCCCATTGGGCATGTCTGCAATGAAACCCCTATGAAGAGGGGTCAGGAAGATTATAAGAGCCAGAAAACCAGATTGCCTGCTGCAAAGACAGGACAGAGAAGCTGAACCATGAAATCTCAACAATATGGTTGCCTTAACAAGACCTGCGTAATGACAACACCATTTGACATGCCAGTGTAAATGGGTTAATCTCACAAGATCCACTTCTGCATGAGGAGCTGTAGGGTACTCTGTGGCTCTGAGAGAGGGAGAGGGAGAGGGAGCTTTATCCAGTGACAAGTCCTCTGATATCCAGTTTCGATATTCAGCCCCAAACACATGTTGATTAATCAAGTAACACAAAATGATGGACTTAGGGTGTGTGTGTGTGCGTGCACACATTATATATATGGAGTGGAGAAAAAGTAGAAATGATGTAAGTACACTGCTCATGGATGAAATTTTCAGGAAATAAAAATTTTAGTTAGAAGATTAATCTGGTAGACAAGAGGTATCAGTTGGAATGAGAATAAGTTTCTTTTAAGATTTAGAATTAAAATATAAATCAAGAAATAAGTTTAAAGTGGTGTTGTAGATATAATCAAAACATTGAATGAAATTCTCAAGGAACTAATAAAATAGATTTATGTTGGGATGAAAAAAGAAAGCTTTCAAGGCACATTGGTTATTTTATATGAAGGAGAGAACTCAGAGTAAGTGAGAATATGCCGAAAAGTCGTTTCAGGGAAGGGAATAATGAATTTCGTGTTAGTGGTAGCACAAGTCTTACTCTTAGCATTTGAGAAGTAGAACATCTAGATCTCTAAGTTTGAACCCAGTCTTACCAGTATACTGAGTTCCACTCAGACCAGCCAGGGCTATATAGTGAAATCCTGTCTTTAAAAAAAAAACGTTAGAGAAATAGATTGCTGCAATCTCTACTGGAGTGGTTTTCGTAATTTAGGCCCTTCTTAATTTTTGACTGAGTGTCTTCAGTATTGACTTCCTGGCCTGTAAACTTCATAGGTTGTTAACTTTTGCTAGGTTCTAAGAACACCATTGATAGCCTGGAGAAGGCTGTGTTCTTTTGCATAGTAATTGAAGGTAAATGAAAGGAAATAAATTGGATTGAAAAGGAACCTGTTGGGCTGAGTGTTTATCTTATTTGGTGTAGAGTGCAAATTAGCATCACTTACTGTTGGTTCTGTTACCACCATATATAGTTGGCTGTAGTGGCCCTCACTTGTAATCGAGCACTTTGGAGATGGAGGCAAGAGGATCAGAAGTTAAAGGTTCCTTGGCCACTTAGGGGAGTTCAGGGATATCGTGTAATACATGACATCTTGTCTCAAAAAGAAAAAGAATTAGCTCTTCCGCTAAAATTTTGTAACCAAACAAAACTCTTAATTGAAATACCAAAATTAATAAAAACAAATGTGATATGAAAGTATTTGTACTTTCTTATATTATTACATTATATGTAAAGTGGTGAAAATATTCTAAGATTTTTGTAACAGGTATATTATGACATGAATATTAAGTTCTGTTTTTAACAAAGGTCATAGTTACCGCTATCACTACTGTGTAGGTTGTCTAGGTCTCTGAAATCTGTGATACAGTTTCTTCCTGTATACAGATTCACAGATTCCCTGATATTCATGGACCCCAGGTTAACAGTATATGCTTATTGTCTCCTGGATTTTTCTCAACTTTGTATTTTTTTGTGTTAGTTATTTACTTTTCTTTACAGATGGTAATAATTTTGTTGCTTTTTGTCTTTTTGAAACTAATATATGCTCCTTTAAAAAGAAAAACTTGAAATGATACTAAAGGGAATCATTTCCTGGTAATTCTTTCTCATAGTAATTAAGACTGTTAGTATAGTATATGGAACTGCTATCTGAGCAATAGGCTTATGTAGCCACACATATTTTACATACAAATAAAAGTAAAATCATATTGTATATGCTTTATTTATTAAAACACATCACATTAATTTTTTATCCACAGGTATATTTTATGCTTTCAAATTTTTATAATACCACTAAAATTTCATGTGCCACATTACAAAATGCTAAATTTCCTGTTTGAAAGTGTATTTCAATGATTTTAGTATAGCCATATTATTATAAATATATCACATGCATAGTGTATCAATCACAAAAGAAACCTAATATCAAATATCATGTCTAATTCCCCTTTCTGCTTGCAGCTATGAGCTACTTTCTGGTTGTTTTGTTGTTTTGAAAAAAAAAGTTCTGTTTTGAGACAGATTTTCATCATGTGTCTCTGGCTGACTTCGAACTCACAGATAACTGCCTGCACCTGCCTCCTGAGTGCTGGGATTCATACTTGGTTTTATGGATTGACTGTTTTAGGCATTTAGTGAAAGTGGGAGCATAGACTTGACCTTTTATGTCAGGCTTCTTTCATTTAGCATAATGAATGCTTCAAGAATAAGCCTTTTGGTGACATGTAATAGTACTTTTTTTTGAGACAGGGTCTCCTATGTCACAAGCTAGCTTCCAAGATGCAATGGATATTGTGTAGGATGTAACCAGGGATGATCTCGAACTCTGTGTCCTTCTGCCTCTACTTTCCAAGTGTTGCCAGTACAGACATGTGTATCACTATACCCAGTTTATGCAGTGCTGGGGATCAAATCCAGGGCCTTGTATACATTAGGCGATCTTTGTACAACTGATCTACTTGCCTAGTCCTCATTTCTATGGCTAAATAAAATGCCTTTGTTTGCATGTGAATATTTTTGGCTATTCTGAATAATTTTGCTGTCATATTAGTGTATACATATTTGTTGGGGCATACGTTTTAATTTTTTTTGAGTATATTCCTAAGAATGGAATTCCTGGGTCATATGGTAATTCTCTGTATGAATTTGTGAGTAATGAACATGTTTTATATTTCTTTAAGTCATGATTTTTAGTGGCTCCACTTTATTGATACTTCATTAATTTATTCAATCTCCTGATAGTTGATAATTGAGTTGATTTTTGGTGGTTATCAAAGTGAAAATGTATATAATGTCTTTGAATGCTGTTGTGTATGTGTTGTTTGCTTATGTATGGGGTTGCTCACTTGATGTTTGTGGAGGCCGGAGGTGTTGGGATGTCTTCCTTGGTTCCCTTCTAGATCTGACATAGGTGCTGGGATCTTGAATTCAGACCCCCATGTTTTCTTAGCAAGCACTCGATTCCATCACCTCCACAGCTCCCATATGCTTTTTTAAAGGATAAATTTCTAAAGGTGGATTTGCAGAATCGAAAACTATATAATTTTGATAAACCTTGCCAGATTACTCTTTAGATATGTATAAAATTTTACTACCATGGGGTTGGAGACTGAAAACGCATAGCTCTGTGGTAGAGTGCTTGGTTTAGCATGCCTGTTCACAGCACTGAAAAAAAATCACCAGTTTTATAAAAAATGCTTGCTTTTCCAAGCTCTTTTTTTCCCTTCTCATTTTAATTGTTTGGATAGAATGTGATATACATTTCCCCCCAACTTCCCGTCCCTCCTCCCCTCTCTCATTCTACCCTCCCCTGTCTCCAAACTCCTATTCATGTTAATCATTGCCATTCTGAGAACAGTCATATATGTTTTATATATTTTAAAATACTAAGGTTTTTTTGTCTACGATTTTGGATGCTTCTGTATTGCTTTATGACTTGCCTGGTCATGACCCCAAATATTTCTATTGGAATATATACAGTTTTTCTTACTGAGGGGTTATATTAAAAACAGCAAAAAAGAATCCATGGTACTGCCACTTATGTTTAAGACAAGGTTTTACTTACTGTATAGGCCGGACTGGACTGAAACTCTCCTTGGACCAGACTGGGCTTGAACTCACAGGTCTATCTGCTTCTGCCTCCTGAGTACTAAAATTAAAGGTGTGTATCCCCAAGCCTGGCTCATCTGTAATAATTATAATGACCTTAGCCTTGCTGAAAAGTTCTCTGTACACTAAGACTGTAACTTGGCTTTTTCTGCTTGGTTTTCAAGGAATGTACAGAACTAAACTTAGCATGACTTAGAGCTTAGGTTTTATAGTTAGACTTAATTTATCTTTCATAAAGTGGTGGGTTTTTTGTTTGTTTTGTTTTTTTCCATGTTAAGGGTCAAATAATAGTCTACACAAGTATTATTCCTGAGCTTATCTCCAGCACTTAATCTATGTTTAAATTCCAGTTAATTGATTCTTGGGCTTTTGGCCAAGATTAAGTGTAGCACATCTGTTCTTATCAGTTTGCTATCTGATTATCTCTCCAGGAACAATATATTATGTATGTTTTTGGAATAAGTAAATAGAATAGGAACATGTTATGCATTCAGTACATGTATAGACCTGGTATTGCAAGAATAGTAAACTGTTGGAACTTAAAAAAAAGAAATTCTGCTTACTCATCATCTGTGGAGTATTGGATGTTTTGCAGCTTTTCTGTATATCAATTTCCTTCCCTGTAAACTAGCAGTTAATATGTAATTCATAATAGTGAAATAAAACATGAGAGCACATACAGATCCATCTAGGCATGTGCTGGGCATTTAGTCATGTCTTCTAACTTATAAACCCCGTCTTTCTTTATCCTACTAAAATTGGGTTCAGAAGATAAGAGTTTCAAGATAGTGTGATCCTCAGTTTTCAAAACTAGGAAAGTCATTTGGGATTAGTACTGATTGGAAAGAGCAAATCTTCAGTTAGTAATTAAGAAGTCACTTGGTCTGGATCTGCTTCCGACAGAGGAATCTAAAATAGCTGAAAGACACTTAAGGAAATGTTCATCATCCTTAGTCATCAGAGAAATGCAAGTCACAACAACTCTGAGTCTCCATCTTACACCTGTAAGAATGGCCAAGATCAAAAACACTGAAGACAACTTATGCTGGAGAGGATGTGGGGTAAAGGGAACACTCCTGCGTTGCTGGTGGAAGTGCAAGCTGATACAGCCCCTTTGAATATCAGTATGGCGATTTCTCAGAAAATTAGAAAACAATAAAGACCTAGCAATACCACTTTTGAGTATATACCCAAAAGATGCTCAATCGTTCATAAGGGCATGTGCTCAACTATGTTTATAGCAGCATTGTTTGTCATAGCCAGAACCTGGAANAACTTATGCTGGAGAGGATGTGGGGTAAAGGGAACACTCCTGCGTTGCTGGTGGAAGTGCAAGCTGATACAGCCCCTTTGAATATCAGTATGGCGATTTCTCAGAAAATTAGAAAACAATAAAGACCTAGCAATACCACTTTTGAGTATATACCCAAAAGATGCTCAATCGTTCATAAGGGCATGTGCTCAACTATGTTTATAGCAGCATTGTTTGTCATAGCCAGAACCTGGAAACAACCTAAATGCCCTTTGACCAAAGAACGGATAAGGAAAATGTGGTACATTTACACAATGGAGTACTACTCAGCAGAAAAAAATAACATCTTGAAATTTGCAGTCAAATGGATGGATCTAGAAAACATTGAGCATTTTCTCAGTTGTAATACTGGATATGGATTGTGTGTAATTAAGTTTCAAAAATTGATAGCAAATACCATTCTTTGACTCTACAACTACCTGTTATTCCTAGTATATTAAATGTGTATACGGTTACTGTTTTGTACTAGCTAATGGAACAAAAGTGTAGTTTTTAATAACAGAACTAGACATTTGCTCCTCTGTGACCTTTAATGAGTTTATTATGGAGGCACTTTAGGTCTAAAATTTGGAAGAACATTATATTTTGTGTGCTTTGTTGTTTTTGTAGAGCCAAGAAAACAGAAATTGAAGTTAAAGGTTCTGGGGCGTTTGTAGGAAATGAACAAATAAATTTAATTTCTTCTGATAAAATACAGGTTTCTCTTTCAGTGACCAGCTTGTTTTTACTTTACGCCATAGCATGGGAACATTCTTGACTCAGAGCTTTTGTAAGTTCTCAAGTTGCTTATTCTTTTAACCATTTATTTTAGGAGGAACTATTTTCAAGTTTTCCCTTTTTTTCTTTTTGCACAAAGCACTGTCTATTGATAGGGGTTTGTATGAGTAGAATGGATATTTTAGTGAGAAATTAGTCATGCCCCATTTTCCCTTCCCCAAAGATTTGATCCTTTTGTTTATTGTTGTTTTGGATGATTGTGAGTCAGCATTGAATCTACCTTTCTTTAGAATCTTTTCATAATCAGATATGGAACATTTTCCTTTGTGCTTTTTGAACGTTATCCTGGACAGTTTGGTTATTGAAAGTTTTCTGTTTTACACTACTCATTCTAGTGGAGACTTACAGATTTAGATAATGCTTTCCTATGTTCTAGACTTTGGTTCTCAGAAAAGTAATATTAATTTTATTAACTCTTCATATATTATGTTTTCATCTAACACTGGAACATTTTATAATTTGGTTCATTTCAAAAATATGGGACAATTATTACTGATTATTTTTAGACTTTCATATCATTAATTTTGTATTCAGGGTTTAACTTAAGATATTTTATCAGAAAACTAAAGTGATGAAAGGATTTATTAGTTAAACTTCTAGCTTTTTTAAATTTTTTTAAAGCTTTTATTATATATATTTGTGTTTTGTCATGGGTGTTGGGTCTATTGGAAGTGGAGTTACAGACAGTTGTGAGCTGCCATGTGTGTGCTGGGAATTGAACCAGGGTCCTCTGTAAGAGTAGTCAGTGCTCTTAACCACTGAGCCATCTTTCCAGCCCAAACTTTCAGTTTTTATACTGTTCTCTAGGAATCAAAACAAACAGTAATTTAAATTACTGTTTCTTTCTTTTAGGTGCAGTATTACCTTCTTAGTTTATATATGGGATTGTTGTTTTGTTTTAAGGCAGGGTGTTGTTATGTGGCCTTGCCTTGACTGAACTCTGTGTGTAGCTTTGAAGTACAGAGATCTGCTTGCCTGTCTCGAGTGCTGAGACCACACCTGCCATACGTAATTGTCTTACACACACACACACACAAAACAATGTGAAGTATTATTTAAGTCATTGATTTTACGTATGGTCTGAGACAAAGACTGAAAATGGAAGGAAAAAGGAGGAATTTGTATAAATTGTTATGTTGCTTCAGGTTTTTGGTACCTTTTTTGTTTGAAGACGTTGGACCAAAAGTAGTTCTGTATATGTCATACCTTTAAGAGGCACTCCTGCAGTTCTGTATGATATGTCATGCCCTTACAGGCACTCTTGCAATTCTTTAGGGTATGTCATGCCTTTACAGGCACTCCTTTAGTTTGTCTTATTTTGAGTCTCTATATAATTTATGGTTGACTTTGTTTATAAGAGCATCTAGAGATCTTATTATTTCTAGGGTTATCTAAAGAAAAAAATTTGGTAATATAGGATTGTGTTTGCTGTACGTTTTCCAGATTGTACCACCTGTGAATTTAGTGGGATACTTTTCTGTGTGCTTAACTTGATAGTAATCAGCTCTTGTAAGAGAGAACCACTCATGATGGCTGGACCTTTCCACATCAGTCGTTAAGAAAATGTCCTACAAGCTTGCTTATAGCACAGTCTTAAAGAGGCATTTTCTCCATTAAGATTTCCTCATCCCACATATGTCTGGGTCTCTGTCAAGGTCACAAAACCAACCAGCGTAGAGGTATTTTCTCAACTGAGGTGTCATCTTTTCAGATGACCCAATCTAGTTTCTCCAAGTTGTTAAAAAAATCTAACACAATATATAAATAATATCGATCACAATCCCTTCTTGTTAAGTTTTATAAAAATGATAAAACATTAATGAAACATGTTTTTCATCCATCCTTACTGTATGTAAGGATTATGTATCATGCTTTGCTTAATACTGTATATGATCTTAGAACAGAATAATGCCCACAGAATTTACATGTGTAATAGAAAATAAAGCTTTTATTTTCTGAAAAGTTTGAGAAATATTTAAAATAAGCCAAATGTGGTAGAAATCAAAATTTTCTCTATGAAAAATGCTTATATTCTTTGTGCTTTATAAGTAATTATGCAACATTTATAGAAAATAGCTTTTATTATTATTATTACTAGAATTGGACTTCCAACTGGGTTACCAGATGAACCAGAGAACATCAGGACCGCCCCTTGGATTTTTGGTGTCAATAATAAAAAAAATTTAGGAATGAACTTAAAGGGAAGCGCAAGGCATTTTTATTAGAGTTTAAAGAAAAAAAAACATCCGGGCTGGAGAGATGGCTCAGTGGTTAAGAGCTTTGCCTGCTCTTCCAAAGGTC
>LOJH01014750.1:10155-20959 GCA_001685095.1 Ellobius talpinus
GCCGCTGCCACCCCGGTGGCTGCGGTAGGCCTGTTGCCAGTGAGCCTTGGGGGGCAGCTGACAGGGCCCGTGGGCGTGAGTGGCCACCGGGTCCTGGTACCACTGACGACAGCATCCTGGAAGGAAGGAAGTGGAGGTGACTGGGACTGGGTCTCCCCCNGAGGACACTGGTTTGAACCAGGTTGTGCTATTTGGTAAGGCTGGACTGGAGCATCTGTGGGAGCCCCAGAGGCTCCAGGGGTGAGAGGTGCAAGAAGGACCCAGATGAGACCAGACACAGGACACACAGGGTCCGTGCTTCCCAGGGAGGATGGAGAGAGGACACTACCAGACATTTGTGCATCTTGGTGCCCCAAATCCTGAGACTAACTTCCTGCATCACTAGGGGGTCTTAAGGTGAGGATGGCTGAGGATCTACTTGGAAGTGGCTGGAGTAAAGGGCGGTGGCATGGAGAAGGGACAGGCCAGGGGCTGAGAAGGCAGGTGGGCCCTGAGCAGTCAGACCCCGGCAGTCTGTGACAGCTTTGGTAGGAGGTCATTGCTCCCTTCCAGCTCCCCTTGGTCCTTGTGGGAGCCTGAGCCACTCCCTCAGACACACTCAATGGGGGCCTCCCCTCCTCCCACCTATGATTCCTCTGGAAGTTGTCCCCCACCTCCTGGATACTTTCAGAAGGGAGTTCCCTGCTCCCCCTCCCCCCACAGTGAACACTCCAGCCTTTGGGTTCTACAAGAGCCAAGCATGGCCATGAATGCCTCGACCATCAGATTCGCGGGAGGCTGGGGTAGAAGCCGTGTTAGAGCCGTGTTTGAGCTGAGGAGGTCAAGGCTAGCCTGGGCTGTAGAGTGAGACCCTGTCTCAGCTCTTTTCAGTAAGACCAGTCTCACTTTGTAGCCCAGGCTAGCTTGGAACTTGCAACAATCCTCCTGCCTCAGCCTGGAAAATGCTGGGACTACAGGCATGTGCCACAACCATTGGCCCTTGTGGCTTTTCTCCCTGGAGCCTGTTTCTGCGGGTGCAAGTAAATTCAGCACCCACCCACCCCACCCACCNCTCTCTTGCTGCAGCTCCACCCCCTCAAGACTGAACTCGTACCTTTTTGGTGCCCCGAGTCAGGATCCAAAAAGTATTGCTCATTGGGGGTCCGGCCTCTTTTGGTGAAGTGGACATTGCAGTTCTTCTGCATGGCGGGCCGTGACGTCAGTGGCCGGGTCCTAGATGGAAGGGTCAGTGATCAGCTTGGTGGGACCCCTGGCCTAGTCTAAGACGACTCCTTGTGACCTTGGACAGGCAAGAGGCACAGTTCAGGTTTGGGGGAGGGGAGCTTCCCCGGGTCACTGGAGTGGGCACTGAAGTGAGAAGCTGGCATGGCCCCATGAAGGAAAGCCAATAGCCAGACGAGGGGTTACTGTGGGGCCAGGTAGGGAGTACAGAGCTTGGGGCGCGGGCGGGGGGGCGCTATAGGAGGCTGATGCAGCCTGGTCTGGGGAGCCACCAAGCAGAGCCAGAAAATCTCTAAAATCTAAGAGTAGGGAACTGCCCGGCATGGTAGCACACACCTTTAATTCCAGCACTCAGGAAACAGAGGCAGGGGGATCTCTGAGTTTGAGGTCAGGAAGAGCGAGACCTTCTCTCACAAAACAAAAGCAAGCATAAGTAAATAAATGTGGGAACTAAACACGGGGATGAAGAGAAACTGTGGCATCTGTGGCAAAGTGAAACTGTTTCCTTCTGAGGAGACTCAGGCAGTGGGGTGGGGGCGCGCAGCGTGTTAAGAGGTTCAGAGCAGTCAGAGATGAGCTGGGGAAGATACTGTCTGGCCCAGGGCAATGGGAACCTGGGTAATTAGAGTTGGGGATCAGACCAGCGGTTCAGCCCACCACCTCATGCTCCCCCATCCCAGTCAGGGCTCCCAGTACCTACCTGGTGGTGGCCCCGCGGCCCCAGCTCCCTGCCGTGGCCGCACGCAGGCCTGGCTGGAGCCCAGTGGCGCCTGCTCGGCCGGTTCTCCGGCGTGTGTCCCCGCCCTTTGGGCAGGCGCCTGGCCTGCTGCTCTCTAGTACTGGGTACCTTGTACTGGATGAACCCAGGAAGGGGTGGAGAGCAATCCTCCCACCAGGTTTCTGCGTACCTCTGCTGGGAGGGAGGAGGCAGAAAGAATTCCACCAGTCTGTAGCACAGCTGTGTGACCGTGGGTCAGTGACTTCATGTCTCTGGGCCTCGGCTTCCTCATTGATGAATAGGCCAGGCTTCCTCATTGATGAATAGGCCAGATTGGCACCTGTTTCTTGAGGTTGTCAAAGGGATGAGTCCATTCAGCCCGGGGCTGGCCCTTAGGGCTAGCACCAGCTGACCCATTTACCAGGCGCTGCTCTGGATGCCTCGCATAGAACCCTGGCAACAGCACACACGGGGAGCGGCTCCCGAACCTGGTAACTCGGTAGCCCCTTTATCATCACAGCCCACAGATGTCGTGTCCACTTCACAGATGAGAAATCTGAGGCCCAGAGACACAAAGCCCCTTCCTTGCCCCGGACCACACCGAGTGGGGAACTGAAAGGAAGTGCCGACTTCCAGGGTTCTGCCCTGTGCTTGGTCGGGCCAGGGTGGTGCTGGGAAAAGGGCGCTCCATACTATGGCATTCTTTCCCTGCATCAGTGGGGGCCTGGATGGCCACGCTGCCTCCTGCTGTTGAGGCCAGGCTACTTTCTTCCCACTGTGAAGTTTCTTTTCTGCCAGCTGTCCTTCAAGCCCCTTCTTTGGGGAATGTCCCCTGGCCCACCTGGGAGGCGGAGATGTATCTAGAGGGGAACCGTGCAGTTAGAGGGGAACCGTGGAGTGCCAGTCCTGCCCACTAGGCTGTGTAGCAAGGAAAGGGCAGAAATTCAAGGCTGCTGGACCTAGAGAGGGGACTAGGGTGGGGCCGACCAGGCAGGGGGTCATGTATGCAACCTGTGGTACTAACACTTTAGTTGTAGGGAACTGGAGCAAGGGGCAGGCCAGGGAACACAGGGGACATCTGGACCTCTTTAGAGGTGGATGCCCCAACCACAGGGACCCAGCTGAGCCTGGTAACACTTATCAGAGTTACCAGTTGCTTGGGAGGCTGAGGCAGGAGGACCACCCATGAGTTCAAGGTCAACCTGAGTTACGCTAGACCTTGTCTTGTTATTATTGTATGACTGTTTTGCTTGCTTTTATGTGTGAGTACCTTGTGCCCACAGTTGTCAGGACAGTGCATTTCACATCCTATGGAAGTGGAGTTATAGATGGTTGTAAGCCACTGTGTGGGTGCTGGGAATCAAATCCCAGGCTCTCCGCAAAAGCAACAAGCACTTTTAGCCTCTGAACCATCTGTCCTGTCCAGCCCAGAGAGACCTTGTCTGGGGGTTGGGGATTGGAGCGATCGAAAGCTCAGTAATTAATGCATACTGCCCTTGCAGCGGACTGGACTCGGCAGACATACACATAATTAAAAACTAATAAAGAGCCATTGGCCCTTGTTCCTTCCCCTGCAGGTCTCAGCCCCACCGCAGGTTGCAGTCCCTGGGCCTGGGTACCTACCCACACAGCAGTGGGCAGCAGAGTCCAGGCTCAAGTCCAAGTGCAGCCTCAGATGCTACAAATACAACCAGAAGGTGGCAGGGTGTGGCAGCCCCGACGTGTTCATTGGCAGAGCTGGTGAGCTGGGCCAGGTGTTCAGGGTGGGGGTGGGAGCAGAGGGACTTGTGACAGCCACTGCAAAGGTCTATTTCCGTGTAAAGGACCTTTATTGAACACTTGTCATGTGGGTGATGCCCCGGTGTTCCTCCATGCCCATTCTGAAGTCATGGGACCGTCCTGCTCCTCGGGGCCCTCCGGCTCCTTCTATTCCCTCGTCTGAAGCACATGATGAGCTCTGAGCCTGTGAGCTCCAGCTTCAAGACTACCTGCAGAGGTGACCGCTGAGACAGGGCCACAGTGCCACCATCTCGTGAGGCTGGGTCCTCAGGACTTCTGGATCACCACCTGGAACTTACCTGGAAGGGAAGGGCCATGCCACTTTTAACTGGGGCTGGGACAGGAAGCCTGTCAGCAGGCTGGCTGCTCACTTGCACCAGCAGCCTGGGGAGCCCTGGAGTAAGTGGGTTATAGGGGACAGCCCCCACCCAACTGGCCCAAATCCCAGACCAAGAGGGAGCCTAGGGACAGGTGACTGAACATGTAGGAGGTAGAAGGGCTGGCCTGAGCTCCTGACATGTCTGCTCATTCATCCCAGGTCCCCACAATGGTGAGGAGGGGGTGGCAGCTGCCCACTAGGGGGAGCAGGGCTCAGGCCCAGCAGTGACCTATGGGTTAAGATAACAGCAGTGGGTGGTAGGTTTCCACACTTCAAGGTCATCAGGGAACCTGGCCAGGTTGCCTAAGATGCCCCACTGCTACATTTCCTTAGAGGCGCCCCAGGGTCGCAGGCTGGATACATGGATATGTTCATGTTAGCTGTCTCTGGGCCTCAAATTCCCTGTCAGATGTGGTTTGGTACTCTGGTTCCCCTTCTCAACACTGAGGGACCAGGGATGGGGAAGCCCCAAAGCCTACACCACATTTGAGGGCTCCCGAGTGACTTACAGGTAGGCAGGGCAGCCACAGAAGCGGTGACTAGGCTCTGGAAGCCCAGTGTATGGAGGGCGCCGCACAGGAGGCCGCAGGTGAAGGCCAGGAACTAGGATGGGGGACACAGACCACTGTGGGAGGAGGGAACACCAGGCCCCGCGCCCAGAGGCCTAGCAGGGGGTGGGCAGATGGCATTTCCTGTATTCCCCAGTACCTTGGGAGCTTCCTCTAGATACTGTGACCCCGAGCCCATGGTGATGAGGAGGGGGAAGCTGTTGTCCTGCAGCACGTAGGTCCCCTGGTGACAGAAAAGAGCCTGGTGAGGCTGGGCACTGACAGAAGGGAGAGAAGACCCAAGGAATGGACCCAAGGACCCCGGCACCCAATCCTTCAGCGCTGCTGGGGGCCTGGGCACCCTGCTGGACACGTGGCTTCGTAGGAAGCAGTCGCTGTCTGGCAGGAGTGCTGGGAGCTGAAGCCCTGGCCCATGAAACAGTGGCAGGGAATGGGCACAGCGTGGGCGTCCGACGGGGACTACCACAAGCCTGGGACAAGAATCATCATGTTGAGGCCACTAGCTAGCTCACTCCTGACAGGCAGGTTGAAGTTGCAGAAATAGCCCTGCCACTCGACTGAAACCCTGGCTTCCCTTTAGGGCTCCAAGGAGAAGGTGTAGATGATTATGGAGAATCTATGGTTCTTGCTTCCCAAGTCCCCATTGGGCCCACCGGGAGGTTTCCTTGTGGGGTTTCCACTGCCCGCAACCTGGAGGCCAAGTGCTGGCGCTGAGCCAGGCCAGCTCACACCCACCTGGTGGTTGGTTCGGAGTCCATCCATGTACTTTTGGAACATGGCTGCCCACAGATCTTTGCATAGGAACTTGAGGGCATCCAGCTCCTCTCTAAAGGCCAGTGTCTCCTGGGGCAGCCTGGAGGAGGATGTTGAATGGGAGCCAGGCCATCTGGTACATGTGTGGGCCCACGAAATGTTCCCCACCCTAGGTCTTCCAGCTGAAACCCCAACATCAGGTCTGCCCACCCTCCCAGGCAGTAGAGGAAGGCAGGTGGAGCTGGCTCTCACCTCTCACCCAGAGCCTGGCCCACGCGGAAGCCCAGGCCCTCCAGGACCGACAGGCTCTTCTTCTTTCCCTAGAAGGTCAAGAAAGGGAGGTTCAGGAAGATACTATGCTGGTTTCTTCCCCAGCTTTCTCTCCCCTTGGCCAGGAAAGCTCAGCTTCTAGAGCCTTCTACCTGATTCCTGAAAGCTGTCCTGGTCTTCCGCCCAGGTGGAGTCTCTGAACCCAGCCCTCATCTGTCCCCAGCCCCATGTTGTCCCTGAGGTTGGGGCCTAGCTGTCGAGGTCACCTAGGTTGTCAGTTGCTGGGACAAATACCCAACCAGAGAAGGGAGGAGAAGGGCTGAGCGGGCATGCTGTTCCAGGTGCTCATGGGAATGCTACTTGCATTCAACCTTGGGGAGCTAAGGCAGACTGCACTTCATGGGTGGAAACAGTCTCCAAAGAGTTAAGAGACTGCCCTAGGCCCTCTGCAGACCAGTCATCCGGGCTACTTGGAAGGCTGAGGCAGGAAGGTCATATGGTGCCTGTGCTAGAGTGTATTCAGGGTCAGTGTGGGCAACTTGGCCGAACCCTGTATTGAGAAAAAATTTCAAGGCACCTGTGGTGAGATACCCCTATAGTCCCAAAACTTGGGAAACAGAGGTGGGAGGACCAGAAGCATGAGGGTCATTCTCAACCACAGCGAGCTGAAACCAGCCTGGGCTACATGAGGCCCTGTCTCACACAGTTACAGGAAAAGATTGGAGGTGTGGCTCAGCAGTAAGGTATGCCTGAGACCTTGTATTTGATTGCACCTCAACACGCCACAATCAAGGGGCTAGCTCAATGCAGGGGGGCCTGGGTGAAAGCACCTACATTTCAAATCAAGGTGTTAGCCAGGCATTGCAGTACGATCTGTGACTCTAGCACTTGGGAGGCTGAGGCAGAAGAATCACAAACTCGAGGCCAGCTGTGGCTACATACTGAGAGACCCTATCTCAAACGCTACCCTCCTGGGTGTGATAGTACACACCTTTAATCCCAGAACTCCAGAAACAGAGGCAGGTGGATCTTTGTGAATTCAGGGCCAGCCTGGTCAACATAGTGAGTTCCAGGACAGCCAGAGCTACATAATAGATGTTATCTCAAAACACCAAGATATAAAGAATAAAAACAAAGTGAAACATCAAAGCAAGCCAGCAAAACAGCTCAGTGGGTAAGGGCGCCAGCCAAGCCTGAAGACCCGAGTTACATTCTGGGGTTTCACATGAAAGGAGAGAACTGACCACCTAGAGTTGTCCAGGTGTGGTGGTGCACACCTTTAGTCCCAGTACTCCGGAGGCAGAGGCAGGAGGATCTCTGAGTTCAAGGCCAGCCTGGTCTACAGAGTGAGTACCAGGACAGCCAGGGCTACACAGAGAAACCCTGTCTTGAAAAAACAAAACAACAAAAAACAAAAACAAAACAAAACCAACATAGGCTACAGAACAGGTGACAGATGCTGACTGTTTTACTGTAGGAACAGCTCTGAGATGGGATGGACATGATAAATCGTGTTGGCTGCAAGGTCCTTGTGACTTATTAGTACATGCTGTCCTTTCATATGACGGAGAGACTTATTAGTACATGCCGTCCTTTCATATGATGGAGAGACTTATTAGTACATGCTGTCCTTTCACATGGATATGGATGGAGAGACTTATAATACAGTTTGGTCATGCAGTCCAAACAAATTTTTGAAGTTAACAGATGCCCTTTACCTGCTCAAACACAGAACAAAAACCATCTTTGGCTGACTTGTGATACGTTACCTTTAAAAGTTTGTGTCTTTCTGAGTTGGGCAGTGGTGCTGCACACCTTTAATCTCAACATTTGGGAGGCAGAGGCAGGCAGATCTCCATGAGTTCAAGGTCACCCTGGTCTACAAGAGCTAGTTCCAGGACAACTAGACAGCTAGAGCTGTTATACAGAGAAACCCTGTCTCAAAAAACCAAAAACAAACAAATAAATGAAGTTTGTGTGTTTCCAGAACAAAAGGACCAGACAAGTAGCCCAGGTGACCCAGCCTCTCAGAATGCCTCTGTTGCAGTTTCCTCAAAACTCTACATCCAGAATAGCTTGAGCTGCTTGCTGAGATGGTCCAGCCTCACAGACTATTCAGCCAAACTTCAGATAAGCCTACACCTTCCCATCACTCCAAGACTGGACAACAGCTGGCTCTCCCAGGACTTGACGATTATTCCAATTTTCTCAGGGTCCCCTAAAGATGCCGTCACCCCAGACATCAGGAAACAGTCTAGAGAACATGATGCCCATATTCCCAAGAAGTGGGGTGGGTGGGTTTTGGTTTTTTGGTGGGTTATGGATGTTTGTCATTGTTTAGGAGGTTGGTTACAAGTCATTATTGGTGATCGTCAGGAAAAAAGCTGAACAAAGGAGATTAGATTCAGGGATCCAGATCTGAAAAGAAAAGGGGGTGGGATATAGAAATCATAGGATAAGAGAGCAGATTATCGAACTGAATCTGCTTTCTTTTCTTTTTTCTTTTGGTTTCTTTGAGACAAAAACAGCCCCGATTGTCCTAGAACTCACTCTGTAGACCAGGCTGGCCTTGAACTCACAGAGATCCGCCTGCCTCTGCCTCCCAAGTGCTGGGATTACAGGTGTGCACCACCACCGCCCAGCTGAATCTACTTTCAAACTAAAAAACCAACTACTAGTCTCAAATATTTTACATTGGTATGGAGTTTTGTACACTGATACAAATTTAAGGTTATTATTGTTATACTGTACATGTTTCTACTCCTTAAGATATTTTTGTTTACTGATACAAATTTTAGGTCATTTTTGTTATGCTGTTTATATGCTCCAACTTTTGTTTAAGATGTTTTTGTATATTGCTATGTATTTAAGGTTATTTTTGTTATATGTATATATGCGGCTACTCTCGTTTAACGTATTGTACCTATGCAGCTCATTTAAAAATGCAACGTAAAGTTCTAGTCCTTAAAAACTGTTATTATAATGCCAGGCAGTGGTGGCATATGCTATTAATCCCAGCATTTGGGAGGCAGAGGCAGGTGGATCTGTGAGTTCAAGGCCAGCCTGGTCTACAAAATGAGTTCCAGCACAGTCAGGGCAAGAGAAACCCTGTCTCAAAAAAAGCAAAAAACAAAAAATGAAAACAACAACAAAAAGCTATCATTATAAGCCATTTAGGATAATTAAGAAACACAGGTTAGAAGTTAATCATCTGTAACAATCAAACTTGTAGTTACATTAGGTATGTTTTCAAGATCACATAGAGATATATTTTAGATAGACAGTCTTCAAACATTTCAAAGACCTATAAAATATGGCATTTAAAATATTTTAATGATATACAGCTTTTCATGACAATGAGACACATCTATTCCTGATAACACCAACTTACTTCAAAAAAGGATGACGGAAAAAAAAAAAAAGGATGACGGGCATTGAAGAACCTCCATATGGAGTTTGATTTCATTTGTGGGAAAGTTAGTCACTGGGCAAGAAACTGCCCTTGCCTCAACTGTTGACAGTATGCTGTCCAAACTGGACAAGCAGAATACAGCTGCCAAACCTTGCCAGATAGCGTAGGACAGTCCTTCAAAAATTCCTGCTTCACAGAAGTCTGTCAGATAGTCTAGGCCTATAGGCCGAAGATGAATACCCCAATGTTCCAGAGGAAGTTTCAGTGACTGTCTAGGCAGCCAGATGTCTCTGTCTTTTCTATAGTTTTGAAAATTGCTGGCTCTGCACTTCCTGTTTACTTGGGTAATAGTATATCCTTCCCAGGTCTCTAATGGGCACTGAAGACCAGATTAGAAATGCAGAAAAGGAAACTTACATAAGAGGTATAAAGTGTTTAAGGTTGAGAGACATACATTTAAATTGTTTATCTAAAAAATGTTTTGAGATCTAAAAAGATAGTTTTAGGATGGAAAGTTTTGATAGAAAATATTTAGGTATAAACTTTAAATTAATCAAGGTAAAATAAATAGTAGAGTATTTTCTCCAAATATGCCAGATACAAATGGACTGAACTTTGTGAATATAATTCTTACCTGATAATTGTTCTTATTGTGTATAATTTTACAATTTTATGTTAGAGTTAAAACCTTTCCTTTTTATTTAGACAAAAAGGGGGAAATGGTATGGGATATGTGTACACTGTGTGATGTATTGCTGTGATGGGTTTAATAAAGAGCTCAAGAGTCAATAGATAGAATACAGACTATAGGAGATACAGGCAGGACTTCCAGGCAGAGACAGGAAGTAGGAGATAACTGAGGTACAGAGGAGACATGAAGGGAAGGAAGCAGGACAGGCTGTACACAACATATCGTAGATTAATAGAAACGGGTTAATTTAAGTGATAAGAGCTAGTTAAAAACAAGCCTAGCTAAGGCCAGGCTTTCATAATTAGCAAGTCCCCATGCCATATTTGTGAGCGGAGCTGACAGCCCAAAGAAAATTCTGACTATAGTGAGACAACAGAAAGCAGGGGGAAGGCCAGGGAGGTGTGCAGAGAAGCCCCCACCACAGCAGCACCTCCAAAGGCTCTTTGTCTCTTACTCTCCTGGGGGAGATAAAGCAGGGACTCTACTGCTCTATGAACAGACCAGAGCCTGGCCAGTCAGTGTGTTTTTAGGGCTGTCCCCGCTGGCCACATGATCATGGGTAGAAGGAACAGGGGGTGTAATACACAGAGAGGATGCTGGGAGAGATGCCACCAGTATTGGGACAAATGACATACAGTACAAAGCAAAGAGCAGCTGGGTCAGGCAGATTCCCTATCCACAGACAAATTCTGGAGCTGAGGGATTGAGTTTTTGTTTCTGGCTGTCCCCAGAGCCTGTGCAGCTTCCAAAACATGGTCCTTCCAAAGTCCCAATTCTGAAAATCAAAACAAGTTGTCTCCTTCAGGTGCTGTTCTAGGACCTGAATATTTAACATCCGCAGATAAACTGCAAAAATCCTTCTGATGGAGTGTTTGCAATAACCCACACACTCGTCCACAGACCTTGCTTTATTTTGTTGTGCTGAGGATAAAACCTAGACCCTCACTGGGGGATTCTTGGCAGGGGCTCTACCACTGAGCCACACCACAGCCCCTCACTGGGGGATTCTAGG
>LOJH01014751.1:1917-15013 GCA_001685095.1 Ellobius talpinus
GAACACGCTCACACTGCCTCTGTAAAAGAGCGTGTCCTCTACAAGGAGCCCATGTACACGCTCACACTGCCTCTGTAAAAGAGCGTGTCCTCTACAAGGATCCCATGTACACGCTTACACTGCCTCTGTAAAAGAGCGTGTCCTCTACAAGGATCCCATGTACACGCTCACACTGCCTCTGTAAAACAGCGTGTCCTCTACAAGGAGCCCATGAACACACTCACACTGCCTCTGCAAAACAGCGTGTCCTCTACAAGGAGCCCATGTACAACCTTCCACGGCTTTTTGGGCATCTCTAGATTACTTAAAATAGCTAATACAATGTACATAGCCGTTATGTCATATTGATTAGGCAATGATAAGAAGAAAATCTATATGTGTTTAGCACAGGTACAAGATCTTTTCTGAAGCATGTGTGTATACATGTGCATGTGTGTATATGTGTGTATTTGAGTTCACAACTGTGCATGTGCATGTTGAGTGGGTTTTTTCTCAGAAGCTGTCCACATTACTTTTTTGACATAGGATTTCACTGGCTGGAAGCCTTTCAGGGGGGCAGTCGACCTTTCTCTGCCTTTCCATTGCTGGGATTATAAGACACACCACCACGCCTGCTTTTACATATGAGCTGTGGTTGGACTCAGGTCCTTATGTTAGGTTCTACTTGACTTTCCAATCATGCAGGTTCATTGTGTTTCCAATATAATGCAAGAGTAGAAAAACAGAAATTTTTAGGCTTCACCCCTAGCCTGCTTGCTTATAACCCTCAGTAAGATGCAAGACTGGACAGATTCGTTCTGGAAAAGAATTGGGGGGTGACTGGGACTCAAAACCAGCATCACACAGTCCTGCCAGGCTGTGCAAAGCTCCTAAGTTAGACAGAGAACATGAGGTTCCAGAATGAACAAGTGAAAGGTCACACATAGCATCTAAGCCATTGGCTAGATGTGCCTGCCTATGGGCAAGCGACATAACTCCTTGGAGAGTCCGTGTTCTTAGCTATAAAAAGAGGATGGGCTTAGCTATATAAGCCCATCGCCGGAAGGGTTAGAAACAATGCTTTCCAAGTAGTAAGTCCACTGACTAGCAGAGGATCAACATGCACTACTGACAGCTGCTGCCTTTATTATAAAAAGGCAACTAGTGAACAACCACATACTCTCTTTGGCTGTTTGCCCAGATGGCTAAAATGCCAGCCCTGATTGATGCTACAAGCAGAATGGAAAAGAAAACCCATCCTCCAGCAGCACATTGTGTCAACTCATGAATTGCCTTTCATGTGGTATACTTACAATTGACATTAGGGTTAAAATATAATGTTGAAGGTTTGATCCATGGTACAAAACCATTCTGTGGTCAGCTACCACCATCACTTCTACAAACCGTGGATAGGACAGAAAGCGCTTGGTTCTTTTGTGGTTCCTCCTGTCCCTGGTGCCATTTGTCTTGGTGATATACCCAGAGGACACCTTTGTTGCCAAGCCGTTCTTTAACAGCACCACATCATCGGCCAGGCTGTTTCTCTTTCTCCGTATTTGCATTCTGATTTTCCGCTTGTCTTTTCTGTGACTACTTTTGAGTTCTGTAATAAATCAGATGACACTCATTATTTACCCTCAGAACTGTTCATATGTTCAAATGATGCCTTAGATGGTAGGGAGGTGGCTCAATCAGTAAAGTGCTTGCTGTCCAAACAGAAGGACCTGACTTTAGAGTC
This sequence comes from Ellobius talpinus, assembly GCA_001685095.1. Classification (NCBI taxonomy): domain Eukaryota; kingdom Metazoa; phylum Chordata; class Mammalia; order Rodentia; family Cricetidae; genus Ellobius; species Ellobius talpinus. The sequence goes on from LOJH01014751.1 coordinate 3,635, forward strand.
TGGATCCCTGGCACCCACATATAAAGGCAGGTTGGTTCTGAGAACTGAAATATTGTGGGAGGGCAGACACTGGCAGATCCTTGGAATTCACTGGTAATTCAGTATAGCTGAATCAGTGAGCTTCAGGTTCAAGTGAGATACTATCTAAAAAAAATAAGGTACTGAACAACTATGGAAGACACCTAATAACATTGACCTCTAGATTCTACTGGTACACACATGCACATACACATATACACACATGTGCATGCACACCTGGGTGCACATAGACATGTGCATGTGCACACATAAGAACACATACACATACCACACTCACCCAAAAAATAGCACATAAGTAAATAGAATGTCTCCATAGTCAAATGTCATACAAAATAAATACAAAATACAGACTATGAGTTGTATAGAGCCCAAGCCACACTCTCCCTGAAATGTCTATATGTCTGGGACTAGCTTCCCTGGGAAATGATGTGGGACTCCCCTCTGTATGCTAGGAATACTACTGGTTAATAAAGGACTGTTTTAGACCTATAGTAGGGCAGAACTTAGCTACATGGGGAAAACTAGACTGAATGCTGGGAGGAAGAAGGCAGAGTTAGAGAGAAGCTATGGAGCCAACAGAGGAGCAGATGCTGGAACTTTACCCAGTAAGCCACAGCCATGTGGCTATATACAGATTAATGGAGATGGGTTAAATTAATGTGTAAGAGTTAGCCAATAAGAAGCTAGAGCTAATGGGCCAAGCATTGATTTAAATAATATGGTTCTTTGTGATTATTATGTGAGTCTGGGTGGCTGGGAAATGAACAAGCGGCCTCCTACTACAGGGAAGAAGATTCAGTTGATGCACACTGGTTACTCTAAAATATCAGGCTTGGCTTAAGAGAAATGAAAGCATGCAGTTCCTTCCATTGGGCAACAAAAGCCTTGTTAGGATCATGGATAAAGTAAAAGTCAAGTTTACAAAAGAACTGGAAGGATGAAAAATTATACTCCCCTTTAAATTCTTTTTTTTGAAATTCAATGATAGCAAAGAGATAGATCTGAGAGGTAATTGGCTAACAGACAACACAAAAGACATTAGAGAACACAGAATAAAATGTTCTATTTCTTTATCAGGTCACCATCACAAGTGAAATAGAAGAACAGAGTCATTGCCATTCAATGTCTCTGAACTTGCAACTGATTCATTTCAATGATCAGTAAAGAAAGCAGATGAGGGCGGAGAGTGGGCCAGGAGCTGGACTGTGACTTATGTCAGAGTAGCTAGATGAATCTTCAGGCCTCCTGGATTCCAGTCTGTGAGAAGCTGTGGCTCATGGGGCAGTAGCCCTGGAAAGACTGGAAGCTGGTTGGGAAGGAGACTATTCTGTCCTACCCAGGCCTAGGTGTATACGTGTGTGAGTGTGTGTGTGTGTGTGTGTGTGTGTGTGTGTGTGTGTGTGTGGTATACCCATGGAAGCTAGGCTTAAATTGTCCCTGAAGTGTTTCATAGTGTGCTCGAATTTTGAAATACCCCATTCAATTTTCATATCACCAATCACAGAACAAACAGAACACACATAAAAGGACCTGCTAAAACATATTTTGAGTATAAATTCATTTAATCAGTTACCTTGCTTACCAGTTCATAAATGTGCATTCATTCACGTTATAACAAAGCAGAATTGTATGACTTAGAAGTAGGCTTCAGTGGCTAAGACCTGAGAAATCCTTCCTTTGATCAACACCAAACAAATACAAACCAAAAGGATAAACTCTGAGTGGCTTCATATTTGAAGGGCCCAAATACTTGACAATTACAACCACTTGCTTAAAAAAAATTAAGACCAGGATGTGCCCTGGACCAACCTGAACATTTTGATTATTAAAATGGTGAAATTTTTCCAGCTGTCAAACAGGCTTTTGTTTGTTCTGTGGATCCTAGAGATTGAACTCAGGTCCTTCTGCTTACTGACTGTGCCAGGCTTACAGTTTGGACTTTCCTACTGATTTGACCTTTGAGTCATCAGAAGACACTGTGTAGAACTTTATCAGCAAAGTGACAGACATCAGCCACAATGACTTTAGTCATAAGGAAAGCTCAGAACAAGAACACATGCAGAGCGAGAGGCCAGAGGAGCAGCTGCTTCAGGCTAAGGATGCAGTTAGCATGAGAAGAGGAATGCGGCACCTAAAGAGAACTGTGTTTTAATCTCAAAGTATGCAATAACACCGTAATATTTCCATCTATCTGTGGATATACCCCAAATGCTTCTATACATTACATGACTGAGTAGTATGGCTAGAGAATTGTGACTCAATCACATTGTTTTCCAAAGACAATACGTTGTAGGGCACTGCCTCCCTTTTCTTCTGCCAGTTTCAGTGTTTCAAGTTTCACACTGGGGTCTCTGATCAATTTAGAGATGATTTTTGTGCAAAGTGACAGACACAGGGCTAATTTCATTCCCCCCAGTACCCCCATGGACACCCAGTTCCCCGAGCACCATTTGTTGAAGTTGCTGTCTTTTCCCCAGTGTGTATTTTTGGCATCTTTGTCAAATATCAGATGCCTGTAGGGATTTGATAGAGATTGCACTAAATTCTTAAGTGACTTTGGGTAGAATGGTCATTCTCACAGTATTAATTCTGCCAACCCAGGAGCATGGGAGGCCGTTCCAGCTTCTGGTGTCTCCTCATTCTCTTTCTGGAGTTTTCATTGTAGAAGTCTTTCGCCTCCTTGGTTAGGTTTGTTCAATTTTTGAAGTTGTTGCAAATGGAATTGCTTCCATAATCTCTTTTTCAGTGTGTTTCTTGCTGATGCATAGAAAAGTTACTGATTTTCTTAAATTGATTTTGTATTCTGCCACTTAAGTGAAATTTTTGGAACAGGATTCCATTTGCCTGGGAACTAAAGCCGATCATTGACAGATAGGACCTTAGAAAACTAAAAAGGTTCTGTAGAGCAAAAGAAATAACCAGCTGAGTGAAGAGGAAGCCCATAGAGTGGGAAAGTATCCTTGCCCTCTGTGTGGCTAACAGTTTATATCCAGAACATATGAGGAACTCCAAAAACAGAGCAAAGAAAAAAAATGTTCTCAGAAGAAGAAATCACAATGGCTAAGAGACATTTCAAAAACGTTTAACATCTATACCAATTAGGAGATTGAAATTCAGACTACTTGGAGACTTTATCTGACACCAGTTAGGATAGCTAAGATCATCAAAACAACCAACAACAAATGCTAGCAAGGGTGTGGGGGCAGGGGAATTCACTGTTGTTGGAACTGTAAACTGGCCCAGTCACTATGGCCCAGTGTGGAGGAATCTCAAAAAGCAAAAAATAGATCTACCATATAGCCCAGCTATACCCCTTGTTGCCCATGTGCCCAAAGGACTTGACATTCTACTCCACAGATACTTGCTCAGCCAACTTCATTGCTACTTTACTCATAATGCCAGGAAATGTAATCAACCTAATGCCCTTCACTTGATGAATATGTAATCAAAATGTGGTACATATTTAACTTGTAAAGAAAATGGAAGCCATGAAATTTACAGGTAAATGGATGGAATTAAAAAATATTATACTGAATAAAAGCTGGACACGGTGGCACACATCTTTAACGTTAGCACTCAGGAGAGAGAGGCAAACAAATCTCTGACTTCAGGGCTATCCTGCTCTACAGAGCTAGTTCCAGCATAGCCAGAACTACACAGAGAAACTATCTTAAGAAACAAAACCAAAACAAGCAAAATATTATACTGAACGAGGGACCCAAGACCCAGAAAGACAAATGCCACATGTTTTTTCTCACGCGTGGATCTTAGCTCCAAATCTTTATATGTAAAGCATGTTTGGAGTAACTGCAGAAACTGGGAAAATAAAAAGGGACCACAGTGAGTGGAGAGGAAGGGGGAGGATGAGGTTTAGGGAAGGGAACAGCAGGATACAGGAGCTATGAAGAGGGAAATGGGGAATATGGGACAGGGAGTAAAAATTGCCTGGGAAGTGGGGAGTGTAAGAGTGAGTGTGTGTGTGTGTGTGTACATGTACATATATAGGTATATAGTTTAAATAAAGTTATGCCACTTGGGGTGACAATGCTCCCCCAAGAAGGTGTGTGTGTGTGTGTGTGTGTGTGTGTGTATTTGTGTGTGTGTGTATATATGTACATATATAGGTATATAGTTTAAATAGAGTTATGCCACTTGGGGTGACAATGTTCCCCCAAGAAGCATAGACTAGCTAACACAACAGTTCCCAGTGCCACACATGAGAAACCTCTTTCCCAGTTGTTGGCCAGCAGAATTTGTGAGACCACCTAATACAATATAGACCATTGCCTTTGATCAATTCCCAGAAATTGACAAAGTCGCCACACACTTTTAACATAAGAATAAGGACTTGGAAGAATGGAGCCGAAACTGACTGGGAAGCCTCCTCCATGAGGGCTAGCTCTCATAGTACCAGAGGGAGCCGTGCAAGCTGCCAAAGGAAAAGAACACCAATAGTCCTGTCCAGCTGCAATGCCTACAAACAACAATGACTAGGATGGCAAGATATCTTGACAGGGGCAGTAGTGGTGCTTATTCCTTGGGGAAAACTAACAGCCGTCTAGCTGGACTTAAGGATCTCTCAAATAGAAGGAATTCATGCTGGCACTATAATCCACGACTGGTGGGATCATGGAATCTAGACGAGAACTTAACACTGCCATTTTTAAAAACCAGTATAATGTCTAACTGCACACCAAACCCTTATCTTTATGCCCACAGATGAGTGCAGCTCTCGCCCATAATTAAGAAAGCTTCTTTTTTGCAGCAACAGAGATGATGACAGAAAGCCACACATGGACAAAATGCAGAGAGCAACTGACTGTGTGTGGGGTGGCCAGCCCTAGTTGATATACCTACAACACAGCCCCTACATCTAAGGCTCAGGGAACATTGAGGTGGGAGGGCGGAAAGATTGTAAGAGACAAAGCACCAGAATGGGATGCTTGCTGTTGCAGTGTCTTCTATATATGACAAAGAAATCTTCTTTACCCTCTAGAATAACTGCAGGCAACTGATAATAGTTGAGATGGTGCTGGACAATTGTCTATATTCTGTCAAATATGTTTTAAATAAATGCTGATTGACCAGTAGCCAGGCAGGAAGTGTAGGCAGGCAACCAGACAGGAAGTAGAAGTGGGTCAATGAGAACAGGAGAATTCTGGGAAGGAGGAAGCCCATTCCTCCCCAGTCCTGCCCAGAAGGAAGAAGGAAGATGTGACCTACCCTTCTGAAAAAGGTACCGAGCCATGTGGCTAACATATACTAGAATAATGGGCTAATATAAGTTATAAGAGTTATTAAGAAGCCTGAGCTAATGAGCCAGTTTATAACTAATATAGACCTCTGTGTGATTTTCTTTGAGGCTAAACAGCTGTGGGACCTGGTGGGAGGACAGAAACTAGGCAGGACAGAAAACCTCGGTCAACACTGAGAGACAGAGAATCAGTCTTCCACAGGGACAAGACCCTGATAGGCTAACAAATCTCAAGAGGTCAGCCCTAACACATATGAGCAACACTCAATGATTGCTGCAAATTTTGCTTATAAACTGGTGTGTGTGTGTGTTTCTAGAAATTATAATTAAAGAATAAGGGGTCATGAATTTGAGTAGTAGCAGGGACTTAGAAGGAATTGGAAGGAGAGGAAGAAGTTTAAGCTTGCTAAAACTAAATAATTCTTAACGTTTATTGTAAAAAAAATTTGCATTAAATACCCAGAGTTGAGCAGTGTTTAAAGAAAAGCGTTCATTTAGAACAGTGTTGGAGGCTGGAACGCTAAGGTTAGGCAGCCCATTTGTTTGTCGTTAGCATCACAGGGGAAGCAAGTGCAAAAGACCTCATCATATGGTGAGACGGCATGTCAGGATGCAGGGTCAGGCTTACTCTTAATGAACTCTTAGGGGAATTAACAAGGGATTCAAGAGAGCCACCAAATCTCTTCTAGGGCAGATCCCCCAGCAGCCTAGCATCCTTCCACCAGGTCTCACCTATTATCTCACCTATGAAAGGTCCTTTAGTTTTTACTCTGTTACACTGGGACTGAGGCCTGAATGCACAAACCTTGGAGGGACAATCCACCACCAAATGATAGCACATCATGATTTGATGGGTTTGGTTTATTTAAAGAAAACTCTATCTTCAGTAAGGAAAAGACATGGGATTCACTATTGTAGCCATAAAGGAAAAAACAGTTTACTTTTAGAGTTATCAGAAGGAACTTAGGAATGGAAAAAACTGACACCCAAGATCCACAGGGTGGGAGGAGAGAACTGACCTTGGAACTTTGTGCTCTGACTCCTACCTGTACATCAGAACTCACTAGTCCATTCTCCCACGTGCAGATGAAAAGTGAAATAAAAATGAAACCAAATTGCAGGAACCAAGTCATTTCTTCCTAACAAACCAGCACATCCTCCTGGGATTTCCTGCTCGGCCTTTACCTTTCTCCTCATGCGTTAGAATCTTACCTATGGATTTAATTAGTCCAACTAATTCCTAGCACATTGATCACAGTAGCAATCAATTTAAAATGTAGCATTACAGTCGTGGGTACTAGCATATACCTTTAATCCCAGTCTGGGGAGGCAGAGGCAGGAGAATCTCTGTGAGTTGTAGGCCAGCCTGGTCTATATAGTGAGCTTCAGGACAGTCAGGATGACATAGTGAGACCCAATTTCAACAACAACAATAACAACAACAAATTAGCATTAAAATGGCACAAAAATTAGATACTGCACCTAATATACCCACCTATTCTCTAGCCTCAAAATAGAATTGTAGTAACAGTTTTAGTTCCCAGCCAAGAGCATACCACACACTGTTAGGATAAAAAAGGAAGTTCACCCACACTGCTCTTCAGCATAATAGAATCAAGAGTTGTGTTTTAGGAATTTACAATGTCGCTTTGCTAAAACTTTTAAAATAATGGAGTAATTAATGAAATTTTATTCTTGTGGAAAGTATGGTATAAATGGCTAAGTATTGCTGCAATTTTTCCCCTCATATACAACTTCTTACTTATTATAGCTTCTCAATGACATTTCATTAAGACTTACATACCATTAAATTCCCATACCTTTAAAATGTATAATCCCCACACCATGTGTGTGTATGTGTGTGTGTGCTCTCACAGGTGCCCATTACCTCATGCATGCTATATAAATACTCTGCCTCTGAGTTGCACCTTCAGCCCAGTTCAGTGAGTTATAGTCTACTCATAGAATAGACTAAGTGAGGGCATGGCACAAGCCATCATTGCCATTGTCTGATTTTAGAACAATCCTATTGTCTCCAAGAGAACTCCTATGCCACTCAGCAGTCACTCCCCATTTTTCCTCTTTCCTGGGCCCTACCAAATAGTAGCCCATGTTTTTATATCTATGGGTTTGCCTCTTCTGCCATCCCACATGAATGGATTCATACAATACATAGCATTTGTTTCTCGAGTCACCTCACTTGATGCTTTCAAGCTGCAGTATATATTTAGTCTATTGCTTTTTGCTGTCCAGTGGCCCATTGTGAGGAATATGCAGATATGCTTGTCCATTTGGCATCTGGGTGGATAGTCAGCAAACCAGCTGAAGGCAACTCTACATTCTACATTTTGAACAGCTACGAAAATTGTTTTCCAATGTGGCTTCCAAAAAAAACCCATTAAATTGTATTATTGTGTAAGTGTGGGCATATATATGTTGTGGCACTCACGTGGAGGTCAGGGGACAGCCCCCCCACCGCCAGACTTGCCCTACCCCCATTCAGAATCAAGCTCAAGCCTCCAGGATTATTCAGGTCCTCTCAGTAAGCTCCTTTGCCCACTGAGCCCTTTCGTCAGCCATGTTGCCTCCTGAGGTTTGAACAAAACCCCCAGAAACAAGCTATCTCTTTACATGTCTCTTGTTCTTTAAGCAGTCTTGGAAAATCAATCTCATTTATTTTGTCCAATAGTTTACAAGAAACCTGATGTCATTCAAACCCTACAATAATGTGTTGATTCTTCTAAGGATCAAGCCCATGGCTGAGAAGAGATAATATTTAGCAATATGAGTCTCACAGAGGCGTGTACACAGATTCTCTCCTGGGTAGGGTGGTGCACACTGGTAATCCTAGTATTTGGGAAGTGGAGGCAGGCAGGTCTAGAGTTTGAAGCCAACTTGGGCTACATGTTTTACAAAACACACACACACACACACACAGAGAGATGCAGGGGGACTTTCTGTCAGGCAGTGTGTTTTTTCCTGTGACTACACCATCGGCTCTAAAGTTCTGAATGATAATTACTAAGCCTAAGTTAACGTTGGCATTTGCAATCATTTTGGCTTCGCTGCTGTTAAAAGGCAAGTACTAATGCTTCTCCAGATCACCAAACCGTTGGGGCTTTAGGAACTCACACAGTGAGAGGAGACTGTGTGCAGCAGCCCCTCTTGACCTTGGGCACATCCCTGTCTATCACTCTGGTCTCCCACTTAGAAACCTAGGGAAAGTCGTGTCTGTTTACAGCTTCTTGGAGGGATAATGGGCGTTTATGAACTGCAACATGCCAACTCCTGCCTGGTGTGCAGCAAGGAGTAAATAAATCCCATAGTTATTCTCATTTGCTGTTTTTAAACCAGTCATAAAATTATAATATGAGTTAGATTTTAAAAGGAACCATTTCAGGTAGAGTGACTAAGTGCACTTAAAAATAATGTTCTGGCTTGGGATAATGATTCCAAAGATGTTGTTTGTCCTCATGGGCACGACAGATGAACAGAGCACACCACGATTCGTTCCTGACATCCAACTGGACTGTACTGTGGAAGGAGTAGGAGGGGGATAACCAGAGGTGCTGAGGGTGGGCTTCCGTCTCCCAAATGAGCAGAACATATTCTGCTTCCATTTAAAGGATATTTGGGAATTAAATAAGAAAGGATTTAGAAGAAACGTTTCTTACAAATCAGAAGTTTAACACATCTTCTTGAACACCTATTTTGTGCCTAAGTAAGTTGAAAAGTAACCAAAAAGCAAGTTTAAAACATCAGCCCTTAAAATCCTAATATTGCAAACATTTAAGATTGCATTATTATGAAAAAGAAATATTTTACAATCAAAATTTTGAATATATTTGCTCATACTTTGGTAAAAACATTTAAGTCAGTTTCATTTTACAATGCAAGGAAGTGCTACTAAAGAATCAGACTTATTTTAGAAAAAAATACACACACACATGCACATACACCCTTGTTACTCAGTGGCTACTCACCAAAGTGTTTCTGCCAACTGGGCTGAGCAGAGCCAATCAGAAAGCTAATGGTAACATTGGGAGGTTAATTACTGCTGTGGATTTTCACAAGGCTTATCAAATTTTAACCGAGTGTTCTTAAGGCAGAGTGACCTCACGGTCTTGGTGGGCTGAGGAATCACATGGCTAGGACCAAAGGAAGGGTTCAAGAACAAGGCCCACTCCCTTTCTGTTTCACCTGAACGTAACCAAGGGAAGGAAGGAAGGAAGCCATCATTAGTATTTCCCACTTAGATCCTGGACTTAGGTCTTGGTTCTCACTCATGCTCTAACCCAACAGTAGCTGCCCTTCCTTAGATAATTTCTTGCCTGGAAACCTCAGATTCCTCATCAATAAAATAAAGATAATACTGGTAAATATGTAAGAGGGGAGTTGTAGATATTAAAGGAGATGATACATCCAATTGTTTTAGAGCAAAGCCCAGCTTTCAGGAGAGATTAAATACCCCGACTTAACACTGTAAGAGAATGGATACTGTTATACTGACTGTATAGAAGAGACTTCTCTCTACACATGAGTGCATTAGAATTAGGGACCTTCAAATAAACAATTATACAACAGAGAGAATCTTATAAAGACCACAGTGGAAGGGAAGTTAGAGAGGAGAGAAGATCTGAAGGCATGAACAGTCAATTCCTGCTTGCAAAGGATTTGGACAAGCGCATAAGGACCTGCAGGGAGAGGGGCGGAGCCTGAGCTCTAACTGGCCCTGATGGTTAATCTCTACTGCTATTGTGACTGGGTTTGGAATCAGCAAGGAGACACCAGGGGCAGTTGAGAGGCTGTTTCCAGAGAGGCTTATCTGAAAGGGGAAGGCTTACCTGGAATGTGAGCAACACTACCCCATAGATTGGGGCCAGAGATGGAACAAAAATAAAAGGACTTGGGGGCACCTGACTAAGTCTCTTTTGCTCCTGACTGAGTGTGCTGTGTATCCGGCTATCTCTTGCTCCCACTGCCACAGTGGTCTATACCCCTTTACCTAAAATGAAGGCTTCTCTCTGTAAGTTCTTTCACCAGGTATTTTGACACAGCCAGGAGAAAAGTGCACCATCCTGGGTCACTGCAACAGTCTCGTGTCTTAACCTTTCTGGGAGCTAAGGCCACAGCCCAAAGCAGACTAGCCTCCACCACCTTAGTTCTAGTCAAAGCTAAGATCTCCACTATTGGGGCTGTGGTTGGAGATACTTAATGAAGTCTTTGACCAGAGACGAAAGAAGGCGAGAGAAAAGTTCTATTGGGATCAGAGGAATTTAAAAAACAAACCAAAAACAAACAAGAACAGCAAAACAATGTGGCAAGGGGCAAAAAAGAAGAAATCAACCCCCCAAACCCCATGGATGTTTTAATGAAGTACCATGTGCTTCTGGAATACAGGGGGAGAAAGAGTTCAGTGAGGGGCAGGGGTTATTACACTTGCATAAAGTGCCAGTCAGTGTGAGTGGAAACCACATGGTTTAATCATTCCTTAAGGGCCCTCAGCGTGCTAACTTCAAAAACAATAGTGGATCCTGAGATACTCTCAGGATCATGTTCCCAGGACCAGTTCTTGTAACAAACTATAAGTTGTGTTTTGAATAAAATAATAGCAACAAGAACAAAAGTGCTGTGCCACCCACTGCCAAGTGACTTATTCATGGTGCTGGCAACTGGAAGGTACAAAAGGCAGGGGCACAGAGGTTTGGCGTGAAAAGACTTTTTTTTTTTAACTGCTTGAATCTTGATGAATGATGTTTTGTGAGAGTAGTTTATGGACATTAGTCTTATCAGGTATTTCCAAAAACAAATCAATTAGGTTAATTAGGTTAAACATGTCAGATAGTATCCACATCTAGAACTTTTTCCACACATAGAAGCATTTTGAAAGCTCTGAGACATCTTTCATGAAAGAAACCAGTCTACATCTATTTAATTACTTCTTGTGTGTATGTGTGTGTGTGTGTGTGTGTATGAGGTTATGGGATCTTTCCCCATTTAAGAGAAGGGTGGGATGGCTCCATGGTTAAGAGCACTGGTTGCTCTTCCAGAGGTTGTGAGTTCAATTCCCAGCAACCACATGGTGG